>JABSTQ010001775.1:0-52689 GCA_013358835.2 Ixodes persulcatus | reverse complement strand
AGAGTGCTGCTGACCTATAATTATTTCCAAGAATGAAAATGTATGTCTGTATTTAAAAGTGTACTTTAGGCTCAAACAGCAAGCAAGGCAAAAGCACAGTTTCACTGCTTGGACGGGCAGCTTGCTGTAAAAGAGAATTTTTCAGCTTTCATCTCGCATTCCGGCAAAGAACCACCGGTCGACTGCTACAGACACCTAAAACAACGCAAGTAAAGCCAATGCTTTTGACAATTTTCTCTTACAAAATACATCCACATGATGACGAAGCTGCGGGTAGATAACATGACACTAAAGAGGTTACCGAGACCATATGTTCTCTATTATAACTCATTTGTGGTCTCGAGCCACCCCGAATCTAATCATTATGCTCGTGCGACGCTCATTTTCTCACATGAATTAGATCTACAATTGTGACACCCTTTTTTGAATGCGAAACCCCGCCCGAAACGGGCTGCCCATAGGGTCTGCGAAAATTAAACCAGTTAGCCATGCTTTGGTTGCACGAAGAAATAAAGTGAAGTGTCTGGCATTTTAGGCCGGTACACGAGCTAGAAGAATGCTCCACACTTTTTCTTCCTCTCGATTCCTCAGGTAGCTTCATAACAATTTTCGACGAGAGTAAATCCTACGGAGGTTGCTCCCGCAAGTGATCAATACTACCCACTCCAAAATGCCAAGGTACGGAACCTTTGGAAACCTCTGACGGGAACCAGAAGTGGCCTGATTATATGAAATTCACCACGCTTTTTCTTCGAGGCAGACAGCATTCCTTCTGGAAAGAAGGGCCAGTCTTTATAGGTCTTGCGGTGTTGAGACATACTCGATTTTTTGGAGCATCTCGACCCCAAGGTTACTACCGAAGTAAGCGTAGAGGAGATTTTCAGCATTTTCAGCAACTGTTTTCAGTCTCAATACGCCGTGGTAGTCTTCGTTGCAAGCTCAACAGTCAATACCGACAGAGAGGAGAACCCCTCAGTGATTACATTGCGCCACTCAAGAAACCCACTAGACGCTGTGAGTACGGAACTTCGTAACGGCATGCATTGTGGCAGGCGTGCCTGCGGGATCAATGAGGCTACAATGCATATTCCCAACCAGGGCCGACTTGCTAGAAACCGCGTCTTAGCTGAGACTGGGCAAAAAAGGCAGCCAGCTGGGCGTAAGACGTATCTTTTGATCATCAGAAGGCCAGCCGAACCAGTGGCACAGGCGATTTCTTCGATCGACAAGGTGCACACGCTGTTCAGTTACAAGGTTGACAGCACGTGGGAGACTCCGAGCCCGCTTTCGCAATACCGAACCTGGCTACACAAGTGCCAACCCCTGGAACCCCCCCCCCCCCCCTTCCCCCCGCGGGGTCCAGAACTCCTACGTCGCCGGTAATTCGGGCGGCTCGTATGCCGGTCGGACACGCGTGGAGCCTCCTCCAGGCGCTCGAGACCGGCTTGCATAAACTCTGTTTCAACTCATGCTGAACTGCAGCAGGCATACCAGCCATCCCAACCAATCCCGTGCAGTGAATGTATCATCTGCTACGCGCCCCGCGCGGCGTGTTGCGCACATCTCGAAGGTCACGGGCACTCACAAGGCATTGGATTGGCTTTGATGGTTCGTAGCGTTTATCGCGGTCCATCGTAAGGTGAAACGGAGTATAGAAGTAAGCAAGTCATGGCAGCACCGTGAAGACTACTACCGGAAGAATGCTGCTAGGCCTAACACACATATCATAATCACCATGACTGCATCTTGTACATTACATCATCACATAATCACCATCACTAGACGCGACACCGCGGGGCCTCCTTGGTACAGGCTGTTTCATTTCTGCGTTGCCGCGGGCAAATAAAGATTAATATTATCATTATCATTAATGCAGACACGGTGCCATGAGAACCCAATTTGCTATTTTAGGCCGCGATCCAGCTACTATTAGCAATCGAAACCGCGAAGAACGAATCAAGCCTGCTAATGAAAGAAGGCACAAGTCAAGGAGCACCCGAAGCTAGCAATGTGGCCAAATTAGCTCTATAAAAAAAACATGACATGTTATCGATGCGGAAGACCTCATTATGCGTTCGTTTGCAAGCTTTTAAGATCAAAATGCAACACATGCAAAGAAATCGTACATTCTGCAAGCGTGTGTAAGTCCTTATAATATTCAAAGGCGTCACCTCTTTACATCGCAACAGTTCAAGTGGCAAGGGAACAACTTCAGATGGAAGTGGACACCGGAGTCATTGTCTCCGTAATCGTACAAAAGACAATTCAGGACCAGTTCCCTGACCCGCAATGCGAACCTTCGGATGTCGTCCTAAGTAGGTATCGCTTTCAGCTTTCTAAAGTTCAAGGAAACATTTTCGTTGTTCTCCGATTCCTCAAAAAAAAAAAAAAAGCCCAGCAGAATGTAATAGTTGGATAGAAAAGAGCACAACGTCATATTTGAAAAACAAATAGCAGAATGTGATATTTTGATGAAAATTAGCACAATGTCAAATTAGGATGAAAATAGCTCAACGTCATATTTGTATAAAATAGAGCTCAATGTCATATTTGGATGAAAAATAGCTCAATGTCATATTTGTATGAAATATGGCGCGATGAGATATTTGAATTAAAAATTACGCAATGTCACATTTAAATGAAAAATAGCGCAATGTCATATTTGAATGAAAATTAGCGCAAGTGAACAAACTTCCACACTACCTGGAGGACACTGGATCAACGCCCTTGGAGTGAGTCTGGACAACTTGAAGAAGTTCAGTGTCATTCCAAGAGTTGAGGCACTGCTAGAAAAGTCTAAGGAATTTTCTTTTTTTTACGGACTAGGCACAGGGGTGAAGGCGAATATCGCAATTTAAGAGGGAGCAAATCTCAAATTATTCAAAACCTCCCACCATTCCGTTTGAGCTGGAGGACAAGGTAGCTAAGGAACTGCAGCGGCCAAATCGTGACGGAATCATCAGTCCTGTAAGAACATCTTAGTGTGCAGCACCCATTGTGACAACCTCCTGAATGGCGACTGCCGTGTAAGAATCTGCGGAGACGTCAGCGGAGCCATCTGCGGAGACATCTAGGCTTGTAATGCATCCAGGTCACGTTGATATACTTTTTAATGAATAGATCAAGGGCTCGTGTGGTTCTATACTAACGTTTCTTTCTTAATTAGTACTCAGATATTTAATATTTATTCAAAATTTCTCCTTTTTATACAATTCTGAAATTTCGTGACTCAGTTTCACATAAAAAAACAGCAACGATATTTAGTGGAATGCCCCTGATAAACAATAGGAACTCAGCATAAACAAATATTAGAAGTGCAACGCCAGCAGTTTTTTTTTTTAAACATCCTTTGATTAAGATAATTGTTCAAAAAATTCCCTTCACGCGTTCTTGGTTTGCTGAGATATCATTTTAGCCTCTGTTTTGAATTTCTTTAATTGTTTGCTTGAGGACCTAGGCTGGTTCTCTCTAGCGCTTGATTGCTTGTATTTGTATTCAGATCTATTTAAAATAATTAATATCATGGGACTATTTTGAAGCTCGACGTTGTACGCAAGAAACCGGTTTCAGAGAAGTGGGAACCTATTCAAACAACAATATATTTGAATTAGAGCTTTTTATTTTAATTAAAATCACTTTTCAAGATATTATTTATTTAAAAGCGTACGGATTGTCCCAAGTATTAAAAGGGACTTATGTAAAATTTGAGGTTTAGAAAAAGTGGCGCTGATTCGGTCACTGACGCAGAGGAATCTTCTCTTAAATATTTTCTAACGCTTCTTCCTGGTTCTTGCAGCGAATCACAGTTAGCCTTGCGAGAACGAAAAACAAGCGAAAAGCGCGTCACAAGGCTCATGAGCAAGCTCTCTAAAACACCTTATAGATAAGCTAGTCAATGCTGCCCACCATGCTCTGACCCGACGAAAGGGGCGAATATTAAACTACGTATGATAGCAATGACGAAGTAGAATTTATTTCCATTCACTGTTCCAGCTTTCCAGCCGCGCAGGCGCTGCTCTTTCAGCCCTCGTGCAGGTATTTGAAATCTTCCCCAATTCAACGTTGCTCTACTTGCAGACAGGTCGCAGTGAGTGCTATTTCCAAAATGCAGTAACTTGGCATTTGGATAAGTTAACGAAAAACCACTCATCGTGGCTCAAATCTGACGGCCAGGAAAAGGGTATAACAGACCCCGTTCCAGTCAAGAGTGCTATCAAAAGCGTTGCACATGGGCGAAACCCTCTTTAAGTAGACATTTTTTAGGTTAATGTTTGTATCATTTATTGAAATAAGATTGATGTCGGACGATCAACTTTCACGGAGTTGATTAATAATGCAATGACTTCAAGCTTCCACTTTGGGTTTACACCCGCCATGACTCTTGCCTTTTGCCACTAATGATAAGCAGTCAGAACCGATCTGCTATAGACCTCTTCTGTTTCCTGTCGTTCTCAGTCACGTGGGTTCCGTATCTGGTATGCGGGGCGAAAAAGTAATAAAACGTTTGAACCTGGAATATGCGAGAAAATATAGCTGAGGCAAATCAGGAATGTGTGACAATCACGCATTTTTCGTAAACACCTTCTAGCTTCGGGGAGAGATCAAAAAGATGTTTTACCGCATACCAGAAGTGACGATATTCAAGATGGCTGCGCGCTTGTGGAAAAGGTGTATACTTCGTTTCACCTCATGTGCGAGCGAAGGTAAAGCTGGAAGCGCGAACACAAAAGCTCCGTGCGTTCAGGCTTTGCTCGAGCGCGCGAGCTGGGAAGAAACGCAAAAAGCGCTGGTCTCGCGCTTCTAGATTTGGCTTCACTCGCAGATAAAGTGAAACGAAGTATTGGGCAGGAGATCGAACTATAGGGGGCGCTTTATCGAGCTTGTTGTCCCCACAGCCCGGTGTTTACCAACACAGCATAACAAAGAAATTGAACCTGGCCGAGCACGGTCTGGGCACGAGCGCTTCGCTCTGACCAGTGCTTTGGTCGCACGAGGAGTGGCCTTCGAATCGTCATCTTCGATTTCTCGGACCAAAAAACAAACAAGAAAATACGGTTTGTTGTCCCCACAGCTGAAGCGCACCGCTAGAGGCGTGACTGTTCGATCTCCTCCCCAATAGAAACAGTGTCACAGCTTAGACAGGGGAAAAAAGCACTGCCAGAGCCAGCGCACGAGCTTAGCGGGAAAGAAGATGCGTCTCAAGACGATCGCGCGCCCCAGCCTCTGCAGAGCTCTTTTTCATCCAGTCTCAGCTGAGACGCTGTTGTAGTACAGTGTACTAGAATACGGCCTGGTGCGACCGGAGCGGTTCGCGTGAGGCGTGTGGTGTAGACCGCGATATGTGTCGACACCGGCGAATAGGCAGTACCATAGCATCCTCTATACTGTCAAAGCCTGGAAGATTACCACGAGACACGGCAGCCGAAAGTGAAAAGGTAGAGCGGCAGAAAGGAGTCATGTAACGGATTCCCCGCTGCGGCGAGACGCAGTAACACACGTCTCCCAAGCGATGGAATGTCCGCTCGTGCTTCTCGCGTTCCTCGGGCTACCGCTTCTTCTCTCGTCGGGTTTGAAAACTATGTTTCGAATCCCCGCCGCTGCAAAATCTGTGCGCTGACTACAGGCTCCACGAGAAATTCTCCGTCCTTCCAGATCCTCGCGCTCCAAATCTGCGACCAGGCACTTTATGGCTCGTCATCGAACTGCCAGGCTTTGTGAGTATAGAGGAGGCTATGGTAGTACAGAGCCGTGTATACAGAGAGTTTGGTCAATGAGAGGCGCGGGCAGAGCCAGGGCGTGCCCAGACGAGAAAGGAGGGCTTGACAAGCTCTCTCGGCCAACCAGAAGCCGAAAAGTGTGCCCTAACGGTGGTAGCGAGAAACAGTTTTAATCGTTGTATATGGTTTTAATAAGCGCGTAAGAGTTAAATATAGTAACCCTTCATGGTTGAAAATAGAGTGCACGTAATGTCTCGATCAAAATCGCACAGAAAGATGTAAGAAACGAGTGTTGCGCTCAACTATGTTTGCTCGGACAGCGTGTGACCGCTCAGACGGCAGATTCCCGACGCTCGGCGCCTGACATAAGGATTATGTCGATCGTTCCGCTAGTCGCACTCTTCCGCCATGATTTTGGATGACCTTGATTCAAACATCACGTGCACCATATTTTCAGTCACCGAGAGTTACTCCGATGCACTTATTAAGTTTATTTCTCACGATAACCACCAGGGTATCGTTTTCTGCTTCTCGTTGGCCACATTCGAGTTCGTGAGGACGTCCTGGAACACGCCCAGCAAGCTTTCGGCCAATGGCGTCTCCTCATTTGCGTCCTATACGTCCCAATGAATGGCCAAATTCACTGAATATACGTCTCTGAGGCAGTAGGTCCAGTATGTTGGTGGCAGTGCGCGCGTGCTGCGTGCACACGTGCGTGCGGAGGCGCGTGCGGACTGCAGCGACTTTCTATTGGCCTGTCGACTGCAGCGCCACGATAGTTGTCTACACGCTCAGCCTCACAAGCTCTCATTGCTATGGTGGCCACCATAGAGTTATTATATTGTACGCTACAGGTTCAAGTGGCGCTAGTGTGCTGACGCCCTTTGAAGCAGACAGCAACCAGTCGGAAATTTACTTCCGGTAATGCATTTCTATGGGAAAAAGTGAGTGCATTTTCTCCCTGCGCCCGATCATAAGAGCAAATATCCCGAATAATTTGTACGTACAAGGTAGCTTGGAACAGTTATCAGTCAGGCCGATGCAATAATTGGTCAGTTACGCGGTTTTCTTTCAAATTCATCGCATTAAAAACGGTGCTAAAACGGCTTCGTACGTGTATTTGTGTGCACTGTCCGACACTGTTAGCGCGAACACCACGTCGGCGCTTTTCAGCATGGGGAATATACGTGCCAAACGAAAGAAGGACATCTGTAAATTAAAGACTGCAAGAACTACGCAGTAACACTGGATCAGCCACTACCCGTGCATGTTCGATCAAAATAAATTGAAGGCCTAGTAATATATTTCGATTTTAAATAAGTAAGTACAGCTTTATTCTTTCTGCTCTGTGCGAAGATGCTTGTTCTAAGTTCAAAATATCACCCGCACGCTCGAAATCTTTGAGAACAAGTGCCCGATAAAAGCTGCCCTGTGGAGAAAACAATAAGAAGGGACACCTTTCACAGCCCACGTACTTTATTCTTTAAGTTTTGAATGCTTTTATCCGCTCATGCACGACGGGGTCATTTTCATATAGTGACAGAAGTGGCATATGAGCAATATATAAGCGTCACCGGAATGCTGGCGAGCCTTGAACACAATTTATATTCCTTCCCATTGTAATTTTGCTTTGAATCGTCGCTTGTTATTACATACGTGCTGCGGAACACACGTTTGGGATTGAAATTTAGCGAAGTTAAACATCGCTCACTGATAGAGAAAAATGCGCTAACTAAAGCAATTACACTTTTGCAATGTTAAGTAAGGTACATAATTTCGGTACGACCCAAATAACCAAAGTGTTTCGTGTTATTTTTCGGCGAAGAGACACAATTCACGCTCGTTTTCCCATAGGACTTCACAGGAGCACCGCAAATGTAGACTGGTTGCAGTCTGCTTCGATTTGCGCCACGGAGGTCGCATAGACACTAGCGCCAGTAGAACCTCTAGCGAACATTATAATAATTCTATGGTGGCCACAAAGGTAGATGTACCGAGCGCTCCGCATTCTGAGATAATTCCACGTGCCGCCGCTTCATGACGAAAACGTGGCGCTGTATCCAGGATAACCATCATCATCATCATCGGTGCATTGCTGCTCGAAGGGACATGGCGTGAAGCGTCTCAAGTGCTGTGCGCGAGCGCACGGGGCACGAGAGCGTCTCGTACTACGCGTGCTCATGCAGGACGCACGTCTACGCGTGGTGCTATTAGCGGCGAGATGTTTTGGTGGCGCCCTCCTGTGGTTCCCTTTTGTGATGTCAGTACCTTGGAAACAAAAAGTTCGATGGTGTTTGTTATTAGCATGGTGGAAGCTTGAAATCATTGCGCTCTCAAAGGAACACTGCCAACACCGTCAAAATTAAAGTTCTTTCATTCCTCTTATTCCGTCGATGATAAATCCCCTTTCCGACGTCATAGTCAGCGTTCGGCCAATCGTGGAAGGCCAACCACAGCGACGCTTTCGGTCGCGCACGGGGCTAATTGTGCGGCGCTCCATTGGCAGCACCAGACGCAGGGTACCCGGTGCCACCAGCGTCATCAACAAGTGGCATGCTACCGATTTTTCGTTCGGCACACCTACCCTTATAGCCACCATACCATTGCCGAGCCGCGCCGGTCCAAACACTACCCCGTATTCTAGTGCACTGTAGTTCTAGCAGGCTGACCCAGGACCACAACCCGTGAAGTTTCCTCGCCCTTCTCTTGCGCTCTCTAAGGGCCCGCAATAAGTGTTCCGAAATAAAATCAAACGAGATGCTCAGTGCTATCCTGTCATATTTTTCTATTGCGCGGCTAGAGAGTGTTTTTTTTTCGGCCTTCACTTTGCTGCCTACCCGTAAAAAAATGTCTGATCGGAGCGTTTCCAGTTCGGAGCCGCGCGGTTCCGAACTTGTGGACAGTTTAGACCCGCGCGGATCCGATCTGGTACCGCGTGGTTCTGAGTGTAACCAGTCGAATCCAGAGAGACGCAACGCACTGTAACCGCACGGTGGAGGGTGGATCCGATCCGTTCCCATTGGTTAAAGTAGGGTCTCGGGCGCCCACATGCGTGACTGGAAGAGGGGGAGGGGCGGAAGCGGGGGGGGGGGGGGGTGTTCGGCGGGGAACTCCCGCTTTCTTTTTCGCCGTCTCCCTCAGGTCAAGTGTTAGAGACAGGTGCAATCGCTACACTCTTAATCTGGGGCCGCCAAATGTCACGGCTATAGACGGCCCGTTCAAGGTTGGAGGGCGAACGTCGCAAAGATAGCCGGCCCGCCGGAATAGCCGTGTACTCCGTCGCGGCAACAGGTGCCCCTTTTGCTTTTCCATTTACGGATGAACGCAGGGCCGCCCATAACCGGCCCGTTAGGCGGCCAGTTCATTGTAGTGGCCCGTTATTGAACGGATGGCTAAAAATGGGCCGGCTAGCTCCCAATGGCTTCTCATTTTCTTTCTTTTTGATTTCTTACTCCAAGATGGACACGTATGCGACGGTCACCTTTCTTTCTTTGTCTTTGTTGGGGCTCGCCACTCGGCGCGGGCGTTAGAACATGACGTCACTCCTAAGGAATAATGTCATCGACCGCATTGGATGTCGGGAAAAGCTCCTGTCTTCGCCGCTGGTTAGCGTATGAAAATCCTCTAAATATGCGCTAGTGCAAGCGACAGTCATTCTAGTTTTTGCTCTTTATGAAGTTCGATGGCCTAAACCGTGTTTGCGTTCGCGACACACACTAATTTTATCGAACGCTCAAGGCCTTCAAACGTGCAAACATGTCCGCCAACCCTTTGTCTAAGGAAGACGGTGTCGCCTTCCCGGGGCTGTCACAACCGACGCCAACTCGCGCCCCCGCAAAACATTTCCTTACCTGCATACTGTGCACACGACTTGGATCTTCGACTGAAGTCAATGCAGCGCTCTCGGTGACTTCGTAAGAAGAGCCTGAGCCGAACAGAATAAAGAACGTTCTTGCGCTGGGACGCCAACGTCGAACGTTCGAGAAGAAAGACCGTTATGATCGGAGGGGAGCGTCGGCGGGGAACGCGCTCGGCACCGGCAGGCGCTCGCACACGCATGCGCGAAGAATGACGTGTCATACGAGAACACCAATGAGCGAACTCGTTTGCGCATTTCCACAGCCAATCGCAGCGCCCAGGCTCTGGCAGCGCTCAAACAGGTTCACCCTCTGGGAAGTTGCTGCTCCTTCGCGGCGAACTTCACCTTGTAGCAACGCATTGCTAGTGTGTGCTCCGCCTGAAGAGGTAAGCAGAAGAGCGCTTCCCCCCTGGCCGGAAAAAGGGTGGCAAAGGCGGTCTGTTACCTCCTTTTGGAGGTAACAGACCGCTATTGGCGGGTCTAACCGAGACGACTGATGCAGGCCACACCTCGGCTCGTGGAAAGAACGAGTAAGACGGTGGGGCGTTTTGTATGAATTTTCACAGCTCAGAAATTTATGAGCACTTTAACATAGGCTATTCAGATATGTTTTCGGAATGTGATAGCTGAATCTTGAGCGCTACGCGGCAAGTAGACATGTTTACACCCTTCACATGCCATGGAGTAATATATTGCCTTGCTAATCGGAGCATCGGCACCAGGTTGGAGTCGGTCGGCTTCCCTTAGACAATATAGTCGTGAGCAGAAACGTGACAATGTATCTCATACAAAGCGCTCAGGATAAACGCTCGGAATCGACTGACTTCATAAATAAACATTATTTGGGGAACCTTTGAAACTAAATAAAATTGCTGCCACACTCGTTTGTAGCTTCTTGACCTAATCGCGCACTTTCCACCTTTGTTCTTAAAGGGGTACTCCGGCCATTTTTTGAGCTACCTCAACTATCTATATTTTCTGACTCCCCGGCCTTTACCCTTTCCGGTATGCTATTTAGCATCGCGATATTCATAATATTTTTTGTGAAATCGGCAAATGAAAATTATGCAAAAACCAACATTCAAATATACCCGCACTTTTCAGTGCCGTGACGTCAGTGGCGGGCAGGCTTGCCATTGAGCAAGCAGTCTAAAAAATAAAATATGCCAATCATTAGTCTCGTGATGGAGCGCGGGGACTGCAGGGAGCTCCTAAAGCATTCATTTGACACCATTAAACTGCTTCGAATCAGTTGGGATCAAATTCTACAGTCCAAAAAGTGAACCCCTGCCTTCCACTGACGTCACTTTTTCGTTGTTGCCAGTAAAGACTTTCAGTTTGAAAAAACGGTGAGGACCAAAACAGTAAATTCAATAACTTCGTAAAAAAATAATTTTGACCTAATATTTGGGATACTATTTTAGCAATGTTGTTTGGAGAGTTTAGCAAAATTTCAAGCAAATCGGGGACCATGAAGAAATCGCCGGAGTACCCCTTTAAAGGGACAATGAATTGCTTTTCGAGATCCTCATTTTATTGCCAAAACTTAATCTGCAATCCTACAAAAGTGAAATTACATCATGCGTGGCCATTTCGCATAATAAAAAGTGACAAAATTTCCCGACACTTACCGTTGGCACAGAACAACAGATGGCGCTACCGAACCTTGCTGAATATGGTCGAAGGACGGACGGTGCGTGTGAGCCACTCGCGAGCGATGGGTTTCCGCGTGGACGAGCGGCCGATAATTCCTTCTAATCCACGTGTTATAACATCGCTCTAGAATGACTGACGAGCACGGTCCGTCGTTTGATCATTTTCAGCAAGAGACGGTAGCGTCATTTGTTGTTCTCCGTTGACGGTGACTGTCGGAAACTTCGGTCACTTTTAGAGCGCGGATCTTAGGCCTCATTCACACAGCCGTTTTTTTTTTCCCGACCCGGCACCGTCCCGGCGCTGACGTGGAAAGACGCCGGGTCGGAGGCTGCGCGATAGTGTGTTCGAACAGAAAAAACGGCATCGGCGCCGGAAAGATTGGATTTGATTGGATTGTGATAAGTGATCAGTAATTGCGCACAGATCAAATTATTTTATTTCTTTAGATAATTGAAACGTTTGAAACAAAATAATAGGTTACTATATGTTTTCCTGAAACGACAAATTTAACAGGTATTTGTTCCTCAACTCTATTGTAAATCTTGTAATTTTGTGCATTAAAGAGTTTAGGTACAATTCGTGGAAGATGTCTGGCAACAAGACACATTTGCTTATGTTTACAAAAGTTTGTGAGCTTTTCGCGCGCGAAAACCCGCAAACAAGGAGCAATGGCGAGCCACTCGAACCAAGGGTCGTCTTTTGTTTTTCTGAGCTCGCTGCTTTGAATGTTTCTATTGCGAAAGCGAAACTCGGGGCACGGAAGGAGAGCTCGACGACCGAGGAGCGTCTGGATGCGGAAGATGTGTCGGCATCGCAACTCCGGCCATTCGGCAACTCTCCTTCCACTGCTGCGGGAATCGGACTCAATATTTTTACGAGTAAGTGCAAGGTCTCGGGTTCGGTCACACGAGTCCAAGTACATATCACCTGACTGTCATGCTTCTTGCAGCTACACGAGGATGCTTCCACCCACATTTGACAGGCTCCTCTTCTTGGTGGAAAACTCAATCCGAAGACAGGAAACAAACTGGAGAGAATGTATCCCGGCAAAGACGCGACTGGAAATCACGCTAACGTAGGAATGTGCTGTTAGTTTTAGAGATGTTCCATGGAAACGCGATTTTCAATAACCACCTGTCGCAGTTTTGTCAACACGCTGGTACACCACTCAAGCAAACTATAAATCCCCCGTAAACACCTTTTTGGTCGCCATACTGGAGCTATAAGCGTCTTGAGTGCAACAAAATGTACCAAAAATAGTTTTTTTAACTTTATACAATTTAATTAATGTTTAATCATTCGCAAAGTGGTCAGCCAGAGATACAATGCAGCTGTCCCACCACTTTTGACATTGTTCAAAACATTTCTTCCATAGTGATTGCCTTCAGTGCCTCCTTCGTTTTTGTATTTAGTTTCTTTCAGCTGCTTCTTTGAAAGTCTCTCAAAGCGTTGTGCAGATTCTGCGGCCGGGTTCCCATGAGGGAAAGGGAACGTTATGTACACAGACTGCTCTTTTATGTCTGCCATTACAAAATCAACAGAAATGGTGATAGAGGCTCACGAAAAAACGATGCACTGATGTAACAACAATGCCACTGGACACCAGCTGATGCAGAAATGGCCAGGGAGGAAACGTATAAAAGTTTAGCCCTCCCCCCCTCCTTCCCCCCCCCCCCCCCCCCCCCCCAGTGACTGACTGCACCACTGGAGGGAATTGAGGTCCCTCCTGCCTCTATAAAAAGCTCTCATTATTTGTGGGTATATACTAGGTATATACCCACCTTCATACTATGTACCGTCACCTATCTTGCGAGCTTCCTATCGCATGAAACGAATGCGTATCTGTTCACCATGGTAATCCCTGATCATGTGCTCATGTAATCCCTAGGTGCATGACTTCATATAGGATTTCATTGCTGATTCCTCGCCAGTGTTGACAGCCAGCGGAGTCCGTCTTACGCCATTCAAGTGGAGAGGTCTACTATGTCCGAGGTGATTGCCGAAACTTTACAGGCAATATGGAACGATTTGAACACGACTATCTAAGATGTCCCCGAACTCCCGAAGAGTGGATGAACATAACTAGAGGGTTCCTGTAGCGCTGGAACGTTACAAACTTCATCAGTAAGTGGTGTTCGAGAACACATGCCTTATTTGCATGGTGTGCATGCTTCAAGTACAAATGCGGCCGGTACTCTGGCATTTTGCTCCACTATTTTTGAGTCTAATAAACTTTATGCTCCGCCACTTCCACTATGTGTTACCATTTTGCATAAATTGTGTTTTTGACAACCAATGAGTTGCAGCGTCCAAGGTACGGCAATGGGATGGCATATCTTCGCTGCACGTGAACCAAGGCATGTTGCATGAGCATGCGAGCGACGAAGGAACCAAGAGATGCATGCCAGTTATCAGGTAAGTTGATGTCAAGAAAGAAGTACTACGTGTACAGATGCATAGAAGATTACAGCATGAGCACATAATGTAGCCGAGTATCTCATGTGAATAAACCTACCGTCTACTTCGCCTACATCAGCCTCACTTTATTGTTCGCCTTTTGGATATAAAGCTGAAGGGAAAATTCGTACACCTTTCTGTTTGCAGGTATTATCGGCGGCAAGCACGTAACTGTTGAGTCCTCTTGTAATTCGGGCTCCGAGAATTTTAATTACAAAGGAGCATTTAGCAAGATTCTTCCTCCAATGTGCTACTCGGCATACAAGGTTTTGTATGTAGATGCTGGCCGCTGTGGGGGGAAGAGTGAGGGTGGATTGTTTCGAAGGTGTGACCTCTGCGGTGCTCTCGAGTTGCAGCAGCTGGGAGTCCCCGAACCAGCTATGCTTCCAGGAGGCCACGTTACCTCATACGTGATCCTGGGGGACGAGGTTTTTCCTCTGAAACCATACCTTATGCGGCCCTATCCCAAGCGCTTCATAACATCGGATGCAGAAAGGATTTATAACTATCGGCTTTCTCGAGGAAGGCGCGTAATTGAGAATGTTTTCGGCATCCTTACGAGCAGGTGGCGCATCTTGAGGCGACGATTTAAAGCAACCGACGAAAATGTCAACAGATACGTTCTTGCATCCGTTGTCCTGCTTAACGTTTTGATGACGTTGAATGGAGAGAAAAACTGTTTCTCTCTTTCAGCATTTTTAGACACCGAATCATGGTACAGAACTTTGATCCAGGGGGTGTGGCGCAAAGAAAAGGGTAGCGTACCAATTTTTTCTTCGGTATCAAGGTTGGGGTCCAATAAATCCAGTAAACAATCCGAGTAAGTTCGCGAGAGCTTTAAAGACTATTTCATGGGTCATGGGAGGGTGGTGTGGCAGTTAGACTATATTCACAGAAATGCTTCTCGGGTGAAGCCCACGACACCACAATAAAACTTTTTAGGGGCAGGAAGGGCACAACTGTCTTTATATTGTAGCTATTTATTTGTAGACTAGTTTATGAAGTATATTATATCGCAGACTCTTTTATGCAAGTATGTTATATCGTAGACTCGTTTATTCAAGTATTTTATATTGTTGACTTGTTAACCCGAGGATTCCACATAATAATTTTAAGAAGAGTACAAATTTTGTTTTATTTTGGCATGTAGGTGTGGCGTTGCCTTGTGTCAACGTTTTTTTTGGTCACCTGTTCTTGTGATTTTTTAAGCACACAGCAATCACAGTGACTGTCTTTTTCATACTTCCAGGGTGGCAAATAGTATTCTTGTTTGTAGCTGAAAACGTTCAAAAGTAATTCGTCTCGGCCTACGATGCACGTCGGAGCCATATACACAAACTCAGCTTTGTCACGTTACAGCGCATGGCGTTCACACTCAATCTGGGGCTGTTGATGGTAGTCACTGTGCGAAACGTGCATACCTGTGTTGTCTTGGAAGATATCAAACAAAAACGTGCCTTCCCGTCAAAATGCCGCAACTGGGGCTGTACCAAAAGAGTCGGGAAAGGTTTGAATGCCAGTTTTTATGTGTTCTCCGCCTGCTCAGTTCTTTAGGTGTCTCATCATCAGTCGGAACCTTTAGTATTATTGTCTTCGTATAATCTTCATAACATAATACTTCACCCCACACGTGTTACGGTACCATGTTCTTCGTTGCTAGATATTTTCATTATGATTCATGACATCCCGGGAATTACTAGTGGGGTTATCTGTCTACGCCCATCTTGTCTGATGATCAACTAATTTGAAGAATTTAAACACACTTTGTGTTTTACAAAAGAAAGCTATTCGAGCCGTTGCGAATACCTCTTGAATACCTCTTCTTTGAAAAATATTCTTAAACCTATGTATCAGATATTTACCCTCAGCGTTTAATATTAAAATACCAAGCTGCAACTCGTGGCAAGCAGAAACATTCTTCGGATTGTCTGACGTTCGTCCGTACATCTAATTGTACCATACCCGTCTCATTCATCCTGGGGAAATTCCTCAATCAAGCATTTACTTCCCGAATTATTTAATTCCATTGCATCAATGCGATTGGACATCACTTCACTAAAGGAAAAGGACATATCCAACATTGTAGAAATGTGTGCACAATTGTGTTTGTCTTGCAAAATTCGAGTACGTCCAACATTGTATAAAAATCTGCATAGTGTACTTCGTATTATTTGTTATCTGATTTCTTTACTTTGGAGCCTTTGCTGTCTGCCTTGTAGAGGTGCTGAGGGCTGGTCAAGTTGTGCAAACAGATTTTTTTCCTTGGCATTCCCCCCATTGTTCGAGGTGGAAATAAAACCAATGTTCAGTATCCGAAAACGTTGATAGGTGTTGTGAAAGATAAAAGCCAGACAGCGTCGGACCGCAATAGCTGGTGCGGAAGCGCTTTGCGTTGAATTCACAGAGACTTGTGGTCGTTACAATTATATGTTTTGTTCCAACATGAGCGCGGGAAGAACAGCCAAGTTGTACGGACCACCTGCGAATCATGTTCATCGCCTCTTAAAGTTCAAATGGCTGCTTTGTCGTTTGAACTGTCGTCTGCTCTTTCAAACGCTTTTGCTTTTTGTCGTCTGCTCGTTCAAACGACAGCGGCCCGTAAACCAAACATTGACCCGGTAATTGCGATAAGAAGTGCAAGTCTCAAGGCTTTCAAGTCTGAAGATGGGTTGGGGTAAGTAGGCTCGGTAGATACAAGGAGTTTACGATAATTGTTACCAGTGGCCATTAACGATTCACTTGGTTCGATTCTGATTGCAATTTTCAGTGTTGACTTCGATCACCTCAGCTACGGTCCACGGTTTTGAAGCCCAAGCAACGTCGCGACTGAAGATTGCGCGTGGAATTTCATCATGGGAATCAGGCTTTAGCGTCCATTCTGTGGTGTCCACGCGGAATGAATCACCGCATGTCATATTATTCACGCGACGTTTTGCGGTGTGACGCGCCTCGTTAATTCCCCAGAGGCAGCTGAAGTAGTCAGACATTGCCAGGAAGACGTAGAATAAACAATTATAACGCAAAAAAGAGCGCGGGGACTCGCACCAACGCCGACAACATTGCTTTCCAATGGTTTGTTTATGGGCGACGGCGAGGCTCTTGCCCACACCCCCATCGCGCATGCGCGGTGACGATGGCATCCGCTAGGGGACCTCTGGTTTGTTTGTAAACATGAGTTGGTCAATTCCATACGACTTCTGAACCGTAATTGGTCCTGGTGACCCACAGCCCTGGTCTATCGTGTCGGCTTAGGGCAAGATGGAGTAAAGCACGTGTAACAAGTAACCAGCCCCTCTAACTCATTCTAAGCTAATAAAGGTACAGAAAATGTGCACTGTTCAAAGCTAATAAAACTCAAACATTGTTCAATGATAAATACTTTTATTGACACCAAAGGCATTAAGAGGATGAGCCTTAGCGCTTTCCGACCACAGAGCAACAATAATAAGACATGAAGCCATACCAATGGAATGCACACTATGCAATAACTGCACAAGGAAGCCCACAAAGAAAATATGGACGTACGTACATGCAGGCAGCAGCACAATATTCACAGACCAGTCCGTGGACATGAAGGATGCACTTCCATCCAAACAACAAACATAGAAGAGTGATGATACAAAACTGCTTTGCAAGTTGAATGCATGGTTGTCTATGGCAGTCGTTCTCAGATTGGGGGGGGGGGGGGGGGGTCTGCTAACCATTAGGGATCCCTGAAGGCCTTTTTTGAGGTTCCCGAAGCCCTCGACCATCAATCAGGCCGAGCAATAAAACTTTTTTATTATTCATTCTGGCTATCCGACAAAGCTAAATAGATCAAGCCATGTGTGCCAAGCGAGGAGGGTTGATTATTCTCTGTTTCAGAGATTCAGATATTGTTTGCACCCATTTCGTTTTCTTCATTCACCTGTTTGTCATTTTATTACTTCGATATCTCCCCTCTCCCCTCAAGGATAAGTTCCTCATCACCTCTGCCAATCCAGCAGGGGTCTCAAGACTTGGCTTGCATGCCTCAGTGAGTCACGTGCTAACTTTTAGCAGCTTCTAAATTTGATTACGCACTTAGTAAAAATAATCGTACACAAGAAAATTTTATGAAATGGGTTGTCGAAGCTGTGGCATTGCTCTGGGGTATATGTTGGCACTAGATTATATTGCAGGGTTCTTCATGCTGTAGACAAATGAAGCTATAAACATGGAAGCACATCACATTTGTCAAGAGTAACGCAATACACACGACGTGCACCGTGACCGGAAATGGATATACACAAGACGGAGGAAGGGCCCAAGACCTGGGTAAACATGCCTCAGTGAATCAAATGCTAGCTTTTAGCAACTTTCAAATTTGATTACACACTAGTAACAAAACAAAAACACACAAAAGGACTTTTACACTAACGGGTTGTCGAAACTGTGGCATAGCTCTGTGGTAATAAGCCTGCTTCACAGGCACTAAACCAAGGATAAAATCCTGAAGGCTATGGGTACTTGTTTAAACTATTTGGTGATATAGATGATAGACGCCCTGTGCTATCAATAATATTTATTCGTCGGCGAAGTCTCAGGGCGATACGAAGCCGAGATTCATCCCTAAATATACTAAATGGTGTGGGCTCTCTGCAAAGTGCATATCAGCATTTCCGACTAGTGTATGAATTGAATTTTTTGTGCCGTAGCTTAAGTGAAGTTTTCGTGCAAACATATAAAGGAAACAAGACACTATCAGTGAACAGAATAGTGTAACAAATATACTTGTGACAGCTATATTTTACATTACACACCATCTAGAGGGTGAGTTGAACGAATTAAATGCTGTTTGCAGGTGCCGCATAAATTGGTTTGTGAATGTATTGAGCTCATTTCTTTTAGAGAGGTGGCTGAATGATGTGCATTAAGGATATAAAAGTTTCACTGAACAAACGTATTTGAGTGAAAAGTCGCAAAACAAAAATTTGAGATCCCTACTTACAGAGGCTTTTTGCTAAAAAAGGCATCTGATTGGTGCAAAAGCCAACCGATGGCAACATGTAAGATTGCAGGCGGTATGTTTTAGCCGTGTCACGGCTGCAAACAATAAAATGGCACTTGATGTGCGGATAATCTTCATGGTGTGCTTGGCTTCCAACGAGCGAGTGAAGATTGTTTTCTGTTACGGGGATTCCCGGAAGATGAAAGAGGTCTACCCACGTTTCCGGGCGGAATTTTGGCAGCGACCTGCGGTCTCCTCTACAATTCTACCCTGGGTAAGGCGTGCCTCAAGGAGGGGGTAAGCCACCAACAACTAGGATGTCTTCACCAAAGCAGACGCTGAAAAATGTGGTACTTTTGAAGTCTTCACTGCCGAACCGAACCCCCCTCCCCCCGTCCCCCCTTGACGATGGAAAGAGCACTTCCGAGGCTGTTCTGACAATCTTATGCCTTTGGTTAGTACACGGCCGTCAAAAGTAGGAATTTAATTTTTTTTTTTTTTTTAAATTTTTAACTGTTTACATACTGTAAATTACCGGGGGAGCACTCGCCCCACTTTCACTGAAAACTGGGTTAATCCAGGCGTGAGCACTTGACCGGTCAAGTCGGACGCTTAACGTGTAATTTTCAAAATTTCCAAGCTTGGGAAATGTTAATAGTGGGCGCTTAATAGTGGGACCAAAATTGTCATAGCTTTAATGCACATTCTTCGGGCACCTATGTAAAAAAATCTTAGCTCAATGCGTTGAGAAATTGATTCCATTCCTTTAAACAAACATCGACCCCTTTCACTCACCCTGTACAGTATGTACAGTGCTAATCGCACTTGCATACCTGCCAAGTCTCGTGTATTATCGGGATACTGCCGAATTTTCAATATTTTGTTCGATTCTACGATTGACAAAGAAATCTCACGCATAAGGAAAATTACTCCCCCTCCCTTTCCCTCCTCGCACTTAAATAAGTAGTTTTTGCTGTCGTTAAAAACGGCTGCTACGATAACGAGGCCTAGGTATTCCTCGATAGCATGAACAGTGCAATATTATCGTAATGAAGTTGTCTTCATTTAGATTTGCTATAAATGTTTTTTTTGGAAAAACACCTTAGCCCCTTCCCCCCCTCCCTTGCTTAGAAATTCTCCCGGATTTGGTTTCTTTTAACTTGGCAGGTATGCACTTTTCGATAACGCAGGAGTGCGCAGCTTACTCCAGCGAATGGGCAGAACACCCCTCGAGAGCATCGTTCCATAATATCCACGCGACTATATTAGGTGCCACATATGTCACCAATTCAGTACTCGGCAGAAAAAGATGTGTGACCCTGCGTTATAGACAAGTGTCATAAGCACAGTACATCAAATTCAAACCCACTTTAGACGGTCGGCAAAAATCAATGTCTCAATATATCGCGCTGCGATTTACTACAGAGGTGTGGCTAGGTGCTTGAAGCTTAGTGTGAACATAATTACGGATAAACTTCTCTCGACTAGAAAAGAAAAAAAACAACTGTTTCAAACATTCCACGGCAGCAATATATTACAGACAATAAAATTACCATGCTCGCCAGTTGTATCTCCTTCCAGCAGATGGCGCCGTGTGAGAAGAGTATGCTGTGCCTTGCCTGATCATCTCTGCACCAAAAGTTGGGAGGCATGAGGGATACAAATTGCTGTTTTCCTACTAAGTTTACTTTTTAATTAATTATTTCACATTCAGAATTGTGCATTAGAGAGACGTTTTGGAACAAATTTTGCAAAGCTTTGCACCGGCGCGCTCTCGATCCTGCCGACATCTGTCAGCGGCCATTTATTTATTTATTTATTTATACAATATATCCTTCAGCGCCCAAAGGCATTGCAGAAAGGGGGGGAGGATATACAGCCCGAGGAAAACCATAAACGAACTCTAGGTTTGTGACATAAATGTTTCTAGTGGAAAGAACAAGAAGAATAGTAAGCTTTATACAATTATTAATACATTTGACATATCAGGAGATAAGGTACAAGCACGTTTCAAGAAGTCTGGAAAAGAACATATTGTTGAATGATACCATGACAAGCGACTCGGGTAGACAGTTCCATTGGTGAGTGGTAAGAGGAAAAAAAGAGTGCTTAAAGATATTAGTACGGCGCGAATATTCGCGAACCTTATTCTGATGATCTACCCTGCGTGATATGAAGCGAGGCAGCTGAAGAAACGATCCCCTATTGATGCCCGTTTTGTTATTATAAATGTTATGAAAGAATTTTAAACGTAAAGCAAATCTTCGGCATTTTAGCGGCTGCCAACCAAGACAGTTTTTTTAGGAGACTCGACCTTACAGTATAATCATAATTTCCGGTCACGAATATCGCTGCTCTGTTCTGAACCCTTTCAAGATAGTCACACATATACAGTATCTGGGGGTCCCAGAGTACACAAGCATACTCAAGAATGGGCCTTATATTTGTCAAATAAAATGTCTCCTTAGCTTTGGGAGGGCAGTTTCTAAAGTTGAGTTCGAAAAAATACAACATACCAGTCGCTTTAGCGGTTATTTTGTTAATATGGGACTGCCAAAATAACCGCTCTGTAAAGGTTATCCCAAGATATTTTACATCTGGAGTTACGGTTAGTGTAGTGAAATTCATGCTGTATGAGAAAAGCAGCGGTTTAGTTTTCTTTGTTGGAATAAGCTTCCACCGCCAAGCAACATCTCTGAGATAAATCGCACCCTGATATGTTGAGAACCGATTATTGTGGACCGTTTAAAACAGGGGTTTGAAACGTTAGTGTACTCTTGCGACCAATATGAGCTGAAACACTGCTCCGCGTAGCGCGCAGTGCTATCGAAGCCACCGGTCTCATTTTTTCTGAAACTTGTGATGCACGCCGAGGCCAAGAAAACTCCCCTCTGGCACTCGTGCCCTTCTGCACTTTCTTGTTTGCTACTGAGGTGGCATTTCTCAACTGTAGCAGGACTGTCCGAATGAGCACCCAGATTTCCAGAATTTCTCAAAGTTACCGCTTAAATTGGAAAGGGTTAACCAATAGAGATGCGACGAGCTAGTGATTCTCCTCGTCCTTGCCAGCTCGAGAATGCCTTTCAGGTGGTGCATCCCCAGGTCAGTCTTCACCCCAGAAGGCGTGAATTATGTAATTCACCACCACTAACGACCTTCTCTATACTATTGCCCTTCGCCAATAATCTTCAGTGCTTAGATGTCTGACACACTTTTTTAATATGTTTCTGGCGAATGCAGAAAGACGCCCGTGTTTGAGCCACTCAACTGTGGAATGATTATTGTGTAATAAGTCGGGGCTGTGCAGAAATATTTTTTATAAAGCTTGCGACAGATTTAGGCTCTTCCATGCATCGGTTTTACAGTTTGATTAAACGAAAAGGTATCGCTTCCACTTCCTTATTAACAGACGACAGGGAAGTGCAGTGTGGCACAACAATCGTCGGAGGTCAGTTGTCCGGGCGTCGGCATGAATCATTTCACAGAAAATTGCGACAGGTGGCTCTGATAGTACTGCGTACCATGCAGAGTGGCGTTTCAGCTCATATTGGCCGGGATAGTACATTGTCACGTTCTTGGAGTGACAACGGGTTAGAGAAGTAAAAAAAAAGGGAAAGGAAGAAGAAGGGTGAGCTGAAGACAAGCGGGGAGCACGAGGTGTGGGTCTAGAGCGGACATTCGACGACTGAACCTGAAAGGCGGCAGTTGACCCGCCAACGCTTACAGCAGACCAGGCTTCGAACCTGGTGAACCCTTGCTTCGCTCCAGGTCTTTTCACCACCATCGAGCCGGAGCGGCGTCGTGCTTGCTGCTCGCATCAGAAGCTCGGAGCATTGGATGTTGAGCTGGAAGACGGACACGAAGGGGTGGCCTCGCAACCTTCCTGTCAACCCAGGCCGCGTACCTGGTTGGTCAAGCGACATCATCGAATCGGTGCTGGGCGGCCCAGAGCTACTAGCAAGATTGGACACACACCCGTGACATCGAAGAACAAAGCCCGGTTCCGTCCCAAGCAAGATCGACACTCGAGACTGTGAGTTTTCTCAGCTCCCATTTAAAGACGACCGAAACTGACTGTAGTGACTGTAGATATTTAATCACTATATATTATTTGCATTCGCTTCTACTTTTTTTGTGCTTGTGAGTAAATTAATTTTCATTCATCTACTTATGTGTCGCTTCGTCTTTAGACCTTCCTCGTCTCCTCGGAGGAACATGACATACATGCAGTAGATTGTTGAAGTTAGCACTTTGGTATGTGCTGAACTTCAAACAGCACTGCGTGGCACTTGTTCATTAATTCGTCTTGTCTTTGTTTAGTTAGACATTTTGCTGTCATTGCCATAAAATTTAAAAAACATGCTGCACTTGTGCACGGGTTCTTGACGTGCCACTGTCTGCATTGCCTCAATATACGCCTCTTTCACTGCACCAATGTCATCACATGGTGAGGCTCCAGTTTTCCGCCTAAGAACGAGAGCAATACAACGTTTGAGAATTTCTGTGTAAAAGCCTACCGCATGTACACATACAATATTTCTGGTTGTTTTGAATGGCTGCGAACAATACTAGAAATATTGAAAACGAAGTTACTGGTTAGGTGCCGCTGTACACACTCACTTCCGAACATAAGGAGGTCGTTTAGGATGGTCTGTTACTTGAAACATACCTCCTAGACATCTTGCAGACTTTTTTTTAAAGGGATGCCTTATGTAGGGCACAACACATTAGAAAAACTGTGCGATAGTTCCCTGCTTATAACCATCTTGCCTGCAGATTATTTACACAATACTGAATGTTTCCAAATTTTTTATACTAGATGAACCATATACACAATAATTCCCAGTTTTTTTTAGTTGTTAGAAGGTCTGAATGTGATACTAAAATTATAACAATTTGTAGTCACTAGTTCATAAGTTTACAGTATTTCTTCTAAAATAAAGAAAAATGTTCATGTAACTTCTTAACAACCCCCAATAAAAAATCTTTTTTTAGCTTTCTACATTTATTATCTTGAAAAAAACCTGGTGAATGGAAAGCGCACACACTTTATGGCGAAGTGAAAAAAAAACCACATCGAGACCACTTTTTATAACACCTGCGACTGGGTAAGAGTATGTGAAGAGTATCTTCACTTAGTCTTCGGTTCGGTGTTTAGATGGGAATATTTATAGAGCTTGTGGTAAATTCCATCTATACCAGGGGTGCCAAACTTCTGCTCTTTCTAGGTCAAAGTGCAGGTTGCTGCTCCCTGGTGAGCATTCCCTCTCCCCCTTCCTATTTCCAACAAGATTAGAAAGAAAGACAGAATTTCATTTTAGCATCCTGCCATCATACACACGTGAGACCTAACGGGTCAGTGGCTGCTTCACCATGCATGCACTTTTGTTTCACAGTTATGCATCCGATTCTTTGTCACAGTCGTGGTCGAGGATGATGCTTATCACCTGAACAAAGGTTTTGCATAGATCCTATTTACGCTTGATCCAGGTTGCAAGGTGCTGGTTTTACAAATGGAGATGCACAAGGAAGAAGCATTAAGAGCAGTTACGTTGAGGAGCTCCTCACCTCAAATAGTTATATTTTATGGCTCTTTGCATATGTCCATCAGATCACCCTGGTCCACACTGATGGAATGCTGTAGAGGAGCAATTTCGCCAGTACACTATGACTGCCAATCTGGAGGCATTGCAGCACATGTACAGGTGAATACATGACCGCAGGCTTGTACAATGTTGGATCATATTGAAACCACCAGTGGTAGGGATGGAGCACAGGATACCTGGGTTCGATCTGCATTGTGAGCATTCACTCCTTATGTTACAAGGTACAGTATGTTTAATTCACTACGGCACCAATGTATGGCCCTCACTGAATGTATGAAAGTTTTTTTTCATCAAGGTAATATTGCGGACAGTGCTGGCATACCCGTAAGTTCTTTAAACGGCTGTGGTTCAATGTAGGAAAGTTGATTCCGCATAATTTGTACTTTGTTATAAATTGATGGCTACAAAAGCTTGGGGGGGGGGGGCACAAATGTAGAAAAAGTTTGGATTGATTGTTTCAGCTCATATTTTCCATGGGTGTACTCCCATGGTGCTCAGCTTTCTTTTCAGCTGAATCAGCAACTGTATTTGGGTAACCAATCTCTAAAGATGTAAGACATACTTTTTTGGTTTTGGTGGTTAACCGGAGACATTTTCTTGAGCCTGTTTTGCGGGTGCAGGCGCCTGTGGCTCAGGTGGATAGCTGGGCTACTCAATGCCAGACTCCACTGCTGCGACCTCTTCGTGGTATAGGGGGCTCTTGAAAGCCAAAGTTTTAATTCGCAGTGATGTGATTGCTGCACCATTTATGCCAAAGTGCATCAAAGCAACCTGCTACGTCTTGCTACATTTTGACAAAATAATTGAATTTGCGCCAGCATCTTGACCAAGCAAACGTACACACCAAACGAAGCAAAAAATATGTTGGGAACTTCTATTAAACTAAGTAACAAAGCCACCCAAGGACACCAACACGAAATGCCCAAAGCACACATCACCCAGACACGTTACCCATATATACATAAGAAAAGAAAAAGTCACCCACACCTATTGGACACAAGGAAAAAGACCACCCAACTTAGATCAACTCCCCAACCTGCCAGACACACACCACAAAATATTATTAAGAATTTAGGAACATTTTAACAGGTTTGTTAAAGAGCACAGAAATGTTACCAAAACACAAACCCAGTGATGTGATTGCTGCGCCATTTGCACCAAATTGTGCCAAGGTGCTCACTCTGCTACACCGTGCTACATTTGAACAACATGTGAGGAATGTTCGCCAACATTGCGCCAGAACTTAAGTTCACCTAAATAATACTGATTGATATAACAGCTGCAGGCCTCGCTACCGGGCCAGATCGTTAGGGTAGGTTCGTGCGGGTTTTTAGGACTTTCGATAATCGCCTCAAATAACGTACTATTGATCTGATTTCGCCCCAAGCACTGAGAGTACTCGGAAGTTTCGCAATAAGTCTCGCGGCCTGTTCTGGCGGCTTAGTTAGCTGTGTTGAGTGCGCTTCTCATCGCATACTGGTGTACTGCAGTGAAGCGACAATTGCGAACAAGGCCATGCGATGTTGCGTGTCTTGCTTCGCTGCAGCGCATTTGGGTGCTGTGGGGAAAGTTACTCCTGTAGAGCGAGACGTGATGGAAGAAGGTATATATGGACTGTTTTGTAGGTTTATTTATGCTTTTTTCTTTGTCTGATTTAAGAATTGCAGTTTAGTTACAACCACCCCGAGAACTTGAAGGACACATAAATCGAACTGCTAAAAATGATTTTATTTAACGTGTGCTCAGTGAGATTTTGTACCTAAAATAATCATTCACGGTGGTTTGCGCTGTCCTTCATCAGTCGTCTTCTTGTTACCGTGTCTGGTGCTTCCACACGCAACTAAACAGCTAGTGTTTTTTCTCCTAAGGTTTGCTGTCTCTACTCACATTTGGAGTGATATAAATAAAAATGAAGTGTGCGGTTATGCTCTAGAAACTTTTTTTGCTTCTCCAAAATTAACATTTGGCTGCTCCAATAGCTGCTGCAAAAGGACTACGGCCAATCACATCACTGCAAACCCTTGCTAGCTATGTGAAAAAACTCTTTCAAAGCATTTGTAACAATTTTTATCTTTATCTGGAAGGTTAGTCTCATTCCCAACAAGACAGCAATCGGAGCAAGTAGAAACATGCATAGCCAGCTCTGACGATTAACTCCTATTTGTTTTTACCACGCTTGTATTTGCATTGTCTATCGTTAAGACACCTAGCAGTCTGACCTGCGTAGCTAGCAGCACATTTCACAGGAATTTCATAAAGGACTCCAAGGTCACAAACCACCTATAGTTCTCTATGCGTCTTGCCGCACTTCGCTTTTTGACAGGGTGTTAATGTATTCAAACGAAAATCTAGTTTAAAAATATGGTTACATCGAACCTACTTGCAGTTGCCTTCAGGTTCTGCAGAGCAGTATGAAATTAAGGCATGCAGATAACCTTGAAGAAAGAGTAAGTAAACAGGCAAGCTGGTTGATGTTACACATATTTGAAAAGACCGGAGACGACGGTTGAAGAAGGGGACAAACACAAATCCTTGCTTTTATCTAAGCACTCTAAGGGCTGCCCCTTAGCGCAGGTTACTAACTGAAAAACAACAGATGATAAATCTTCCCTACAATCATTTGCCAATGACAACCTGCCAAGCGGTTTTCCAATCTGGGCACTACACAATGCACACACCAAATTTTCAGAGCAATCATAATGACAGATTTAAGCACGCCCCTCTCTACAATTTTAGAATAACATCTTAACCCAGAAAGCAGAGACCATGTGTAACCAGAAACCTGATACCAAAAACCTCCAACCGCTCTTCGTTCGGCACTTGCGCTGAGAAGGACAGCTCAAGAGTTCTTTCAAGGAAACTAACCTTAAACCGATTGCCCACCAGCGCTTCCACCACGACTAGGTGAATCGCTCTGAGATATATCTCCAAAAAGACATGTGCAGCCGGAAAATCACTGAAAATGCAGCTTTTTGTTTGAAACTATCTTTTCTGTATTCTAGTAACAGTGGAAGATAAATAAAGCTGAACAAAATAACAACTACTTACTTCAATTCGCGACAAAAACAGAAACCTCAGCACATTATCTTCAAGAAACACCTGCAACCTCAACAAAGGATCATTGTGATGGAACAAATAAAACAAGTGCATGATGTCTAAAGAAAACAAGATTACCGACAAGCAATGGAAACGCTGGTATTTAAGAGTGTTAAATCTTGTTTTAATTATTTTTTGTTCTTTGATGTGTACTCCTCTTGGCTGTGGGCCTATTTAAGTGCAATCGGGCCTAACAAAACTTCAGATATGTTTGGTGGTTCGTATTGTCCGTCTGCTTTTTCCCCAGCTTCTGGGATGCCATGTCATTTAGCCTCGTTGAGTGCGCTTCACGCCGTTGTTTGGTCCACTGCTGTGAAGCGAAAACCACACAGTAGGCATCACGATATTTCATGTACTGCTTCACCACAGCACACCCGCCTGCAAAGGGGAATGCACTCCAGAGTGGGATTTTGCACGTGCGGGCGATGCAGATATAACAGAAGAGAAAAAAAGAAAAAGAGAGCTCAGTGAGTGTTCCTGTAACAACCCTTCCTTGTAGAAAAAATTTCTAATGAGGACAGCGGCTATTATTTTCGATAGACTACAGTATTTCGACTTTAATTCAGGATTTCGCAAGAGTGCTTGGCTATTATATTGTGAAAAAATTTATATAGACTGCCTTAGGTTCATTTCTAGGTCACTATCTTCCTTCTGTGTGATGACACAGTGAATAGAGTAAATAAAGCTACATTATGTGATGCAGTGGGTGTAAACCTTTGAATAACTATTTTGAGTTTGGTGGGATTGTAAGGAGGCATATTTATTGTTGACGTGCTAACTTTTGTTCTCGGAAGTTCGACATGTAAAATGTCAATAAATTATATTATAAAAAAAAAAAGCTTCGTTTTCAACCTAATTAAAAAACAAAAAGATGGTTAAAGTGCAGGCGAGCTGGTGTAGATCATACATAGTGGAACCTGAGACTGAGGTATGCAAGGAAAACTTCGAGGACGAGAAAAGAGGACTAAACACCGTCTCAAACGCAGCTAACGATTTTTATTCCGTGCCCTCCTTATATATACATCCTCGATGTCGCCAAGCTTCCCATAAACCGCAAAGACCTCAATAGGGTTCACTTTGACACAATAGTACAGACAACAAAAAGCCCTCCAGCGAAATGAAATCAGCAACCGGACATCCACTAACGATAAGAAAGGCAATCTTTCCTCCCTCGCTTAACAAAAAAAAAAAAAACAATGCTGAAGGAAACACGTCCACACAAAAAACAAACGGTTAAATCTTGAGAAACGCCTTTGACTCATCCGTGAGGACCATCGATGGCTGACTAATGCAGTTTCCTGACGCTTTTATCCGGATCGTCTCTCTGACTAGGAATGACGTAAAACGGGTAGTCAGAGAGACGATCCGGATAAAAGCGTCAGGAAACTGCATTAGTCAGCCATCCATGGTCCTCACGGATGAATCAAAGGCGTTTCTCAAGATTTAACCGTTTGTTTTTTGTGTGGACGTGTTTCCTTCAGCATTGTTTTTTTTTTTTTTGTTAAGCGAGGGAGGAAAGATTGCCTTTCTTATCGTTAGTGGATGTCCGGTTGCTGATTTCATTTCGCTGGAGGGCTTTTGTTGTCTGTACTATTGTGTCAAAGTGAACCCTATTGAGGTCTTTGCGGTTTATGGGAAGCTTGGCGACATCGAGGATGTATATATAAGGAGGGCACGGAATAAAAATTTTTAGCTGCGTTTGAGACGGTGTTTAGTCCTCTTTTCTCGTCCTCGAAGTTTTCCTTGCATACCTCAGTCTCAGGTTCCACTATGTATAAAAAACAAAGCTTTATTACATCCTTCGGGACTTCAATGAAGCATATATGTACGTGCTTGATGTTATTCTGTCATAACATTATTTCCATGGAATATGTTTACTTTCTTTTGACTTTATACCTAAAGCAACCACTTACAGCTGTTCACACTGTCCCTCATCAGTCGGTACCCTGTTGTTGTGCCTGGCGTTTCTATTCACAACTAAACAGCTAATTCTGTGTTTGGGGGAAACAAACCTGTCACGCAATTGATGCGAACAAAAAGGTTGCATATCAGTTGGAAGGCAAAGTAGGCAATGTCTTTTAGTTGGACAGGCTAACACATAAATCTTAACATATAATATTCACATTGGGTGGAGTAAAAATGAAGTATGCTCGAAAAGTTGTTTTGCTGCTCAAAAATGGCTTAGACCAATCACATCAATGCATTCATCTAGGTGACAGTGTAGGCCTTGCCTTGAGGATATGTGGTGAAGAAAACCAAGGCATCCGACCTGTTCCAAATCTCAAGCGTTCTCTGTCTCGAGGGGTGCATATAGCACGCGCCCCGAGAACCTCGTCTTTTATTTATTTTGATGGTTTTTCTGTTTAGATCTGTGGCACCACAGATATGCCCCTCTCTGGGAGGATTTATATGTTTTATAAATCCTTCCAACTGACAATTGTTTTGTGGCCAGAGATTGTATGTCGGCGTAGTAGCCTCGAGATGAGCAGCTTGAGTCGGTGGAGGGCAACGGCAGCGTCTTTCCCATATATGCGGAGGACGAACGTGTCCGTCCTTCTCTGTACTGCGAAAACGGTTCCTGATAGTGAGGACGTAGTGGCTTTCTGTGATGTTTTTGTCGGACGAACACGGGGGTGGCAGTCTTTAGGTCCTCGGTAACGAATGATGATTTGGTATTCCCGACCCGAGTGGGAATTGGGCGGAGTTTTCCGAACACTCCTCTGAGGGTCCCGGCGTAAGCTTCGGGCTTAGTCGACGATGGTGTGTCGGCCTCGAAGAAATCCGGTGGCAAACTCAGGGGAGTGCCATAGACGAGCTCGGCAGTAGAACATCTGAGGTCTTCTTTAAGGGCAGTCCGGACGCCAAGGAGCACGATCGGCACTTGTGGAACCCACTCGTTAGGCTTTCCATGGGCCGTTAATGTTAATGTCAAATGGCGATGAAAGCGCCATTTGACATTAACAAGTCCGTTGGATTGCGGGTGAGAAGCGGTCGTGCGCAATCGTGTCGTCCCAGGAATGCGGGTTAACTCTGTGAAGAGCGACGACTGAAATAGTCGTACCCGGTCTGTGGCTATCTCAGAAGGGCACCCGAACCTGGAGACCCACGTCGAGATGAAGGCGGTGGCGACGGTGGTTGCGGTAATGTCCTGCAGTGGCGTTGCCTCTGGCCATCTTGTAAATCTGTCAATGCAGGTGAGAAGGTAGCGCTACCCTGTGATATTGGAAGTGGCCTGACCAGGTTTAAATGTATCTTGTAAAACCGAGCATCGGGTTGGAGAAAGGTCCTTGTCGGGGGCACAGTGTTCCGATGGACCTTCGCTTGCTGACTGGGTATGCAGGAGCGTACCCAGTCCCGGATGTCCGACTTTATGCTTGGCCAGACGTACCTGGACGTCATTAGCTTCTGTGTTGCCCGAACGCGTGGGTGTGAGAGGCTGTGGGTGGCGTCGAAAAGTTTTCGACGTAGTGAAACAGGGACGAACGGCAGGGGCTTTTCTGTCGTGACGTCGCAAGTGAGAATGATGTTACCCGGAAATGCTACATCCTGCAGCTGCAACGAAGATGAAGATCGTAGCCTCTTGAGCTCCTCGTCCTCGATCTGTAGCCGAGAAAATTCTGCAGGATCTGGGAGCGGTGGTAAGGAGACCGCGGCAATAGGGCTGAGGACGAAAGAAGGCACGTTTTCTACGCCTTTTACGTGTGGGATGTCTGTCGTAAATTCCGAAAGAAAAGCTAGATGGCGGATTTCTTGAGGTGTGTGCTGGGATACTGCGTTTGAGATGGCATTTGTCAGGGGTTTATGGTCCATCCATATGGTGAATTTTCTTCCTTCAACGAAGAGTCGGAAGTGACGCACGGCCAAGTAGGCAGCCAACAACTCGCGGCCAAACACGCTGTAGCGCGTCTGTGCTGGCTTCAACTTCGAAAAGAAAGTGAGTGGCTGCCACTGTCCGTCGATGTGTTGCTGGAGTACTGCTGCAACGGCGCTTGCTAAGGCGTCAGTCATGATTGACGTTGGAGCGTCGTGCATCAGATGTTGAAGCAGGGCGGTCTCCGCAAGAGCTTCTTTGCCTCGTAAAAGGCCTACTCAGCCACGTCGCTCCATGGCAAAGGAGAGGCAGAGCGTGCACTCTTGCTGAGGAGGAGCAGCTCAATTGGTTTGAGCAGCTTGGCGCAGTGTTTGATGAAACACCTGTAGACGTTTACGAGGCCGATGAATTGGCGAATCTTGATGGTGGATGTTGGTCTCGCGAAGTCTTGAATAGCGCTGACTTTGGCAGGTAGAGGTGGAATTCCTGAGCTATCAAGACTGCGTCCCAGAAAGTCCAATTCGGGTACCCCGAACTCACACTTCGTGGCGTTGATGATGATGCCATGCTTGGCGAGCCGTTCGAGGATGAGACGAAGGTGTGCGCTGTGCTCTTCTGGAGAGGGCTTGTGACGAGCAGGACGTCGACGTAGCAGAAGCCAAAAGGCAATCCCCTTGTAACAGCGTCAATGAATCGCTGAAATGATTGTTCCACATTTCTAAGGCCAAAGGGCATGCGCGAAAATTCAAACAGACACAGGCCGAAAGGTGTTGTGACGGCTGTCTTGGGGATGTCTTCTTCCGCCACCGAAATTTGATGATAGGCTCTGGTAAAATCGATCTTCGAGAAGATGGTAGAGCCTCGAAGGTTGACGGTGAAGTCTTGTATGTTTGGGAGCGGGTACCGGTCTGGAACGGTGTTTCGGCTCAGAGCGCGGTAATCTCCGCATGGTCGCCAGTCCCCGTTCTTCTTGGAGACCATGTGCAGCGCAGAGGCCCAACTGTTGGAGGATGGTCGTACTATCCCCAATTCGAGCATGTGGTCGAATTCTGCTCGAGCAATTCGCAGCTTCGCCGGTGCTAGTCGTCGTGGACGGCAGAAAACTGGTGGGCCTGTTGTTGGAATGTGATGTGCGACAAAATGTGCAACAGGTCTCGTTAAGTCTGGTGGTCGCGTGAGAAAAGGAAACTCACTGAGCGGTGATTGGAAGGTGCCTTGCACCTGAGTGCAAACGGCGGTGAACACCAGAGTTTCCATTGTGGCGATTCCTTGTATCAAAAGTTTCGTTGTCGAGTCAAGTAGGCGTTTCCTCTTGACGTCGACTAGCAGCGAATGGTGTTGAAAGAATTCGGCGCCGAGGATCGCCCGACCGACGTCGGCCACCAGGAACACCCACCCAAACACTTGTCGATGGCCAAGTTTCAGCGAGAGAGATCTGTTCCGAGTACACCGGGATGGGTGAGCCATTCACGACCTGAAGAAAGCAGATAGGCTTACATGAACGGTCCGCACGTGATGCAGGGATGGCGCTGACCTCGGCGCCCATGTCAACGAGTAGGCGATTACCAGTGGTTCTGTCTGTGACGTAAAAAAGACTACCTTTTGCAGGACCCGGACCGCTCGACGCCTCTAGTGGTCGGTTTTCTGGCCACGCCCAAGGACGCTGGCAGCGACGTGCGCCTGGACCGAAACAGCGTTGGTAGTAGCAGAGACGTGATGAGCTGTCTGTTTTAAAGCAGTCGTTGTCTGTTCGGCGAGATGTTGAGCGCCGACGACGATGTGGAGAACGATTGGGGTCTTGACGCCTTGTAGTGGAGAGATCGGCTTGTTCGAGGCGTTGGCAGAGCTCCTGGACGTAGCCTTGGGATATCTCTGCGGGGTCCGGATGTCTTGCGCCGGGTTGGATGCGTCATCTACCGACTGGGTTTTTGTGTCGGCAGCTATGATGACAGACGGGGCAGCGACCTAAATGACCGCGTCGGCTAACCCGGCGAGTCTCGCGAGATCAAGCGGTGATGCTGCCGCAAGGACCATCTGAACGTTTGTCGGCAGCCGCTGAAGGAACAGCTCTAGGAGTATAGCGGCGTCGATGTCGTTGGCGCCTTCTCCGAGAAGCTGAACCATTCGACGCAACAACTGCGATGGGCGTCGTTCACCGAGTTCCTCGGCGGAGAGCAGCTGTTGGCAGCGGGAACGTTCGGATACTTCGATTCTTTGAAGCAGGACTGTCTTTAGCTGATTGATGGGTGCTGAGGTAAATGGGCTGGACAGCACGTCGTAGGCAGCGTCGACCGCGGTGGGAGAGAGGGCCGAGACGACGTGATGATATTTGAGTCCTTGGGTTTTGATTCCAGCAAGGTTTAATTGCGACTCTGCCTGCAGGAACCAGACTCGAGGGTTGCAGTCCCAGTACAGCGGAAGCCGAACCGCAATAGCCGCTTTTGGAGCTTGGGTCGAGTTCGGAGGTTGCCCATGATGCATGCTGGGGCACTTATTCGGATCACCACTTGTCGGGAAGTAAAAGCCATGACATCCAACCTGTTCGAATTCTCAAGCGTTTTCTGTCTCGAGGCGTGCATATAGCGCGCGACCCGAGACTATACTTCGTTTCACCTTATGTTGTACCGCAGCAAAGGCTAGAAGCGCGAGCTCATAGCGCTGGCAGCTGCCCTTGGTGCACGAGAACTTGTGCCGGAGATATGTGCCCTAGAGAAAGGAGCTCGCGCTTGTAGCCTTTCCTGCGGTACAACACAAGGTGAAACAGAGTATAGTCTTTTATTCCTTTTGATTGGTTTTTTGTTTAGATATCTGTCACCACAGACACATTCATAATATTTCTTCAATATCAGTTTTCTTAGGGATGGAATAATGGTGCATGTGCTGTAGTTGGATACAAGTTAAGAATGTGCAAACTAAACACCATATGCCAACCATGGCATCGAATCGCTCCAAGTATACAAGACTAAAAGAGAAAAATAGTGGTGCTTGGCTGCTCAGATAGAGAAGAAGTTTTACAGCGAAGCTGTACATGTCTCACAGGTTGGACTTTTTTAATCTTTCCGTACCGTTGTTCTCACGAAAAAAAAGAATCTCCAGCGACTGAAGCAAAAAGTGCATAGCATGCATACAAGGTACAGCGCAGCATTCGTTTCAATATACAAAAAGCAAAAACAATCATCTGAACCAGATTATTAACGATAAGGTGCTCGTGATAACAATGCGTAGCACGTTGCGTTCTCCGCATACGTTTCCTTATAAAGATTACGATTGCACAAGCCGGGAGTGACATAACCAGCCTTTTATATATAAAAAGTATTGGTACAGCGCATTTCCTTTTCTTTCGTCATATTTTCGTATTAGCGGCAAGATGTCTTGGGGGTGCCCTCCTATGTTTTCCTTCACGTGAGGTCATTACCTTGCGATCAAGTTCTATGGTGTTTATGATTAGCATGGTGCAAGCATAAAATCATTGAGCTCTGAAACCAACTCTGTCAAAATTGAAGTTCTTACATTACTCTTATTTCTCTCGAGAAAACCTTTGCTAACATCCTAGTCAGTATTCGGCGAATCGTGGAAGGCAGACCATAACAACACTTTCGATCGCGCACGTCGTCAATATACACTTTTGCTGTTTACAAATACAAACTGTTCTTGCGTCCCAAGCGACTTCCGGATGCACAGTTTTCTAAGTCTGTTAAAGGGGCCCTGCAGTCATATTTAAGCGTCTACCTTTTTTGCGGTTTCCACGTCTCTTGGGGTTCGGGTAAGCTAGCGGGCACGGAAAGAGTAACTATATATCACTGCGTCGTATTTTAACCGGACGACGCAGAAACCTCCTCCACCAACGTGGGCGACCCGCATTGCCGAAAACGCGCGAAATATGACGTCTTTGGTCCTGGGCTTACTACTGGTCAGAGCCGCTAAAAGCTTCTTTTTAGTGGAAATACAAAATATAAGGGGCGCGAGCCGTTTCAGTTATTTATAAAAGTAGTTTTTGTTCAGTATTTTAGATAAGAAAAGGAACAAATGCAGTTTATAAAATACTGAAACAAGAAATGACCTGTCGACATACCAGCAACCAAGCGGTGGAAAAGGCGGCGCATACTAGAAAGGTGTAGTGGGATCAGGCACCGACGAGCGCAAGCGTAGAAAAGTCCCGGGTGTACGCGGCGGCGCTGCAGTCGAAGATCCGACTGGTTCGGAGCGTTCCGAAGGTCTTCGGCGAGCTGCTTTGACTTGCGGTTTGGCCCTTTGGCGGCATGGTAGCGCAAAGCGGCTCCCGTTCTAAACTGATCTTTACCCTGAGTTTGCTGTCGTTTATGGCCAATGAAGTGTCATGCCAAATTAGTGTTTAATCGCGCAGCAAATGCAATGCGAGCCGCCCTGGCTGCCCGCTTCATACAGAATCTCCAGAACATGCTTCAGTGGCGCCCTCTCGAACCGTCGACACGGAGTGCGGCAGATGTGAGCGCTCGCTGAGCTCACTACCCCTCCTCTTGTTCCCTGCCACTCAAGCCTCCAAGGACGTCATGAAGGAGGTAATTTTTTGCTTGTTTTTGTCATTTTTATTTGCCTGTAACTTTTAAAATAAAGCAAAATTTGAGAAAAGAAAAGTTTCATTACGTTTTAAACTTGCCTATGTCACCAGTGCTAGAGAGCATAAATGCTACAAGGACAACAAAGTTGGAGATTTAACGAGGGTCTTCGGCTGTACAATTATAAATCTTGGAGGAGGCAAGTTGATTTACAAGAATACTCAAAACATTTTAACAGATCTCGCACTCCTTTATTATTTCGGCATTCTCCTGGAGAATTTGTGGTTAAATGTTTCATCTACAATCCAAGCAGCAGTGTTAAAGTGGGCCTGTAAGGACGTTTTTAGTAGTTTTTAATACTGGTTTTAATTGAATACTGTTTTTTACTGGTTTTAATTTAGTACACATAAAAATGAGGCAATATTGTATTTGTCATAAAATACATGGAAGAAAGGTCGCGCTGTGAGTCTGTCGCCTAGAGTTCCTGTATAGGCTCCCTACGGGAGCCAGAGTTGCTTGTTCACGCATGGCATGTGGATTCAGCTCCTCACGTGACTGAATTTGGCGAATAGCAGCGCCGTGCGTTCGAGGCGCGCGGGGCGCTCAAAAGCCGGGGAACGTACGCCGGGGCGCGTGCAACGTCTACTTTGCTGCACGACACTTGATACGGCTCCTCACGTGATCGGATCTCGGCGAATAGCGGCGAAGGCGGCACGCGGCACGTGGAATCAAACGCGCAACTCTGGCTCCCGTAGGGAGCCTATACAGGAACTCTAGTCGCCGGGGCCGCTCCAAGAATCAAGTGTCTCGTGATTTCACGAGCGTGCATTCCCCGAGACGCACGCCTTCGGTGCCCGACGCAAAAAACCGGGTTTCACATGCAGCGATTTTGACTCTAGAGCGGCCCGATTTTTGCCGTTGTGGCTCTCTGGCCAGCCGCAGCGGCTGAGCGGCACGGTTCCACCAGGTTGGAAATTTTTCGCGGCGGCAGAGCGGCAGCTTCCGCCCTGGCCACTCACAGCGCGGTGGGAAATCACGTGACAGGAGGAGAAACATTGCGGGAAAGCTGGCACATAGAACGGCGGCGTTTTCACGTTCTTGAAGCAGACGACAAGCAGAGAAAATACGTAAGCGACTGGTTTGAGGTTTGTTTTTTCTGGCGGGTCGAGCTCCTTTGCTTCAGCAGTCGCGTCGAAACTTTTGAGGAGATTATGGAGGAGGGAGATTGCTGCCCCTTCCTCGGAATTTGTTTTCTCAATGAATTAGGCGGCTCTTTATTGCTTTCCTCGCCTGAGTACCACCTGTAGCGAGCGCAAAAGACGCTAATCGGAAGTGGCTTGTGCGAGCGCTGGTGAGAAAAGCAGACAAAGAAGAAAAATAACTGAGGGACATTGACGTGTCTTTTCCAACACAGATCGTCACACCAAGTAAGTGAAATTGTATCGTGCCCAGTTCAATGAACTGCTTATCAGCGAAGTGTAGAAGTGTTGGGTTCTTTGGGATGCGCAGCTCAAAACATTTAGAAACAATGGGACCAAAGAGAAACTCTGGGAAGAGGTGACTGAGACTGTGAAAATGATCCCCAAGACCGGTATGTAGCCACTGCACTACTACGGGAGGTCCGGGTCCAGGGGCCCAATGTTGCGCTTTTTGGACTCCCAGGGCGGCGAGGAAGAGAGAAGTGACGTCAACAACGCTCTTTGAATGTTCATTGGCGGAGTCGCTGGTGAAAAATTTCTGCAGAATAAAACAAGGAAAAAGTGAACGGAAATCGGTAAGTCGAAAGATGCGTGGTGTTGCTAAGATTCGTTTATTCACACCTAAGTCACCTCCTTCTCCCAAGTCGCCGTGGGTGTCCAAAAAGCGTCACATAGGGCCCCAGGAGGTTCGGGTCGGCCATATCAGTTGGAGTCTTTACATCCGAGGAAGGTGCTGCCCGTGACGCTGCCGTGGATGATCTGACATTTCCTCCTCCGCAACAACGAAATTTAATGAAAAAAAATCATAAACAATAAGACCAATGTTTATTTAGTATTTTAAACGCTTTTTTGTTTTGTTTTATTAAGGTGAAAGGGAAGGGGAAACTGAAAACTAAGGCATTAAAATTGTTGTTAGAAGCCGCTGTAACCGACTGTGCGCATCTGCTTGCTGCAAGCAACATTCGCCATCGCAACGGCAGAAAACCAAGGCAGAAAGCGCTCAAGTGAAATCAAACCTCACGATCCGTGCCGCCGCGCCGCTAGCGACAGCGATTTCGACCGCGGAATCGCTTCATGTGAAACCCGCTTTAGTCTTGCACCATACGGCGAAACAACCCTTGAACGTAACCTGAGCTACACCAGCTGTGTGCGCGCTCGTCCGTTCTCCGCATTCTTGGGATGCGGGTTGGTGTAAGCCCGACACAGACATGTCACTCACAGACAGGACAGTTTGCCACTCAGTGCTTCTAAAAAGTAGACTGAGAGGGCTTGTGCGAAAACTCTCGTGACATTTGGAAAATATTATAGCTTTTAGCTCAGTTGCGTCGTTATCATATATAAAGCGAAAAGTAATTTGTAAATTATATTTTCTGATATATATCACGACGAGGTGCAAATTTCACAGTTTTATGCACTGTTATTAATTAATTAGTTCAAGAGCAGAGCAGAAGCCGTGATGTTATGTGATGTCATGGTGTCAACAAGGCGAATAAATCTAGCACATTATTTTTTTAATACTGCTGAACAAAGGTGTACAAATCATGGGTATTTTATGAGATTTACTACACTTCTTGAAAACCTTTCAATTCATGTGAAATGTATGTGACTGAGGTGAAAAAAGGAACCTTGATTTGTATAAACATGACGTTTTGTATGTTAATCTAGAGTTTATTTTACTGTTGTGGCAAAAGTACATAAGGCAATTTCTTATTTTGGGTACCTCTAAATAAAAGTGGATTGTGCGACCGATAAAAAAATTCATACCTAGTCACTCGTATCAGGGCGAAAATTGTGCTTATAGGCGACGAGATGTTTTGGTGGCTGTATCTGATGTTTCCTGTCCGTGATGTCACGACAAGGATTATCGATCGCCAGCGACAATTTAAATGGTTTGTAAAAAGCACGATGGAAGCTTGTCGTCACCGCTTTCTAAACCAACACCTCCAAGTTTGATAGTCCGCAGTTATTCTTATTTCCATTAAGAAAAGTAGAATTCATTCTACTATAGACGTCATAGGAGTATTTGGCCAATCGTGGAAAGCTGACCGAAGCGACGCTCTTGGTCGCGCATATCGCTAATAGTCTAAACGCGGAAAATATATTAAATATTTAGCCGTTCGAACCAATTCGAGCCGGTTAGAACCGGTTTTAATACATGTTTTCACTTCCAGGAACTCAACGAGAACTAGACCAAAAGCCGTAATCCCCAAAACTTATGGAAGTTAAAAAAAATTTCGGTTCGACACTCCGATTTAGAGAAAGGTGCAGTTTACGACGAAATGCAGATGACCTTGATGAGCGTCGCCAGGGGCGACATTGCGTCGAAGGTGCGTCAAGGACTGTCCCAGCACTTGGACATCCGAAAGAGCCTCTCTACTCAAGCTTCCAATGAGTGAAGCGAAGGAGGCGTGGTTTGAGGTGATTCCTGCACTATAAGTGTTCGATGCATGACCGCGATCTTAAAAATATTTGTTGTCGAGGCGTCACAAATCTGAAGTAGGGGAAAGTAGCGACGACTCGGTGACGTCCTCATCAGGATCTTCCGGCTTTCCACCAGGCGTCTTGTACGGTACCAAACTTAAACTCTCAGTGAACGTTCAACTAATTTCTTCTCAAAGTCCGAAAGGTCGTGTGATACAGAAAAAAGATAGCTGATCTTCCGAGCCGCCGCCAACATGTCCCTCGCTTGCGGCACAACCATCGGGCTTTTTTTCTTTTAAAAGATCAAAACAAAGATTACACAGAGACGATAGACGACGTCGACGCGTTGTCGTTACAACGGGCTCACCTACCAAACTTGATTTTGACGTTTCAAAACAAGCTTGGTAGTGCGCAAGCAACGTTCGCACGAAATACCTATCACATACGCAGTAAATAAGAGTTATAATAATGAAAATTTCGAAACCTCAATACTTCTTCATATTCAATCATCATTGACGTCACGGAACGTGATCAGAGTAGCGATCGCATGAAGGAGAATGAATTCCGGAAGGAGAGAAGGGCGCACTGTTCTAAAGGGGCTCAAATTTTACTCTTTTTTGTCGAGTTGCAATTTTGTTTGGTTATATAACACTATACTGATGGGTTTAAATAATAATAAAAAAAATATTTTTGGGTGTCAGTGTTTCTTTAAAGGGTTACGCCAGTCACATGTCGTATTAAAGTAAATCACTGATATATCGATTTGCGGTGACTAAATTTGTTGAAACCACAGGGGTGATTATCTGTGAATCCGATAGCATTTATCGTTGTATACACGGACAGGTGTTCGGTTCCCCAATAAAGTTAGCGGGAAACGTGAATCGCTGCATAAGCAACGTGACATAAATTTTCCCGCCAAATATAGCGGGGAAACTGAATTGTTGCATTGGTCACGTAACGTAAATTTTACCCTAAATGTAGCGGGGAAACTGACCTGGTTTAAAGTCACGTGACGTAGATTTTCCACTAAATTTATTTAGGGGGGAAATATTTGAGGAAGGCAAATACCCATACTAAAAACCTTCAGTAGTAGTTAACAATACTATCGCATTATTACGAGCAATGCTAAAATATCAAAATAATGGGAAACCACGATCCACTTTAAAACTTTATTTTAAATTGCTACCGCCAGTTTCTCAGTGGGCGTTCAGCGGGTAGACTGTTAGACAAGCAACCTTGTGCCTTGATGTCATCTATGTTGTCAAGAAAATTTCTTGTTCGTACTGCCAACGTTGTACTGCCTATAGAGCCACTAAATGAGCTATGCATTGGGTATCGGCACTCTGTTCACCGATATGTTTGAGGGCACCGCCATCTTGGCGCTTAGTGCAGAGCAGACGCAACTGCCGATCGTCTTAACTCAAACGTGAGAATTCCTCAGCATTAATTCGGTGTTAGGAAGCTCGTGTAATAATGCTTTGCTCTTTCGCGAACTGTTCAAACATTTTGGAAGGACGGAAAAACGTGTCCCGTGATTTTGAGAAAAAGCTTCAGATAACTGGCAACTATGATATTAAGCCTTAAGTTTGGTAAGTGTTGTTACTCTGAAGCTTAGCTTATTTAGCGGCCTTACTACTGCAACTTATTCCGCCGTGTTTTTATGTTGCGTTTAAATACCGTCCCAGCGGATAATTTTGGGCTTGTTATTTTATTTTTAACGGTCGTAGTTTCTAAGGGGTCTTCCACGATCGCTTACGAAGATTATTGACTCCCTGCTCGTTCAAGAGCGTCGTGGTGCAGAAGGCGGCATTCACTGGTGGCCATAGATGATTACGTTCCAGCTCAGCGCGAGCTTTCGATCACCTCTTTCGATTAGCTGCCAGAACTCTCCTGCAACGTGCATTACACACCGCAAAGATTGTAGTTCTTCTTAGAAAATAAGAGGCAGCTCGTTCAGAGACAGTGTTCATCATGGCAAACTCGGTTTTTGACCGGCAACATTATGAATGTATATCAACATTTGCTACAGACGTTTCATATCCGCGATACAAAGCAGTAAAACAGCCGTAGCATCTTACCTGACCGATTGGAACTGCTCGTGCGACTAGGCCAGCCACATGTTTTGCTGCACCGCGATACGAACTGAGCATCACACGATGGCCATCCTGCTGATCAGACAGTTTGCCATCATGCTCAAGCCGCCGGTAGTTTTGGTTGTTCTGTAGAGCCCCAAAACAAAGCTTCGATTCACTGATGTGTCATTGACTAGACAAAAATAAATATACCACAATATACGTATTTTTATAGTTTTTTTTTTTCACCGAACAAAAGTTAACGCAAATGGGTAGTTCGTCTTTCCCTCGTGAATAAACAGAGTTATCCACGTTTACTATTTACTAGGGGTGTGCGAATATTCGAAATTTCGAATACGAATCAAATATTTTCCTTATTCGAAACTTATTCGATTCGAAAATTGAATATTCAGAAGTTCCCGAATATTCGGCCAAAGCCGAATATTCGGGGAAAACGGCGAATATTCGCACAAACTGCGAATATTCGAGCAAGTAACGAATAATCTGCTTGCCACGCATTCTCCTGTAAATATATATATTCACTGAGAAAGGCGTATAATGCGTGCGTTATCAGTCTGCTCCGTTTCTATCTGTCCGATGGCAGCAAGACAGGATCAGTTTTGGTTTCTTTTTCACTAAGCCCTCTATTGTGTTGCTCTTTTATAACAGTATGTGATGTAATTGCGCGTTTTATAAATTGATGCATTTAAATAAACCTCGAGAGTGAAATATAAATATAATATAAATCTCGAGAGTGTTATAAAATATAAATGTTTGAAAATTAAAAAAAAAAAAAAGCTTGGTGCGAGCAGAACATTGCATCGTCATCGACAACTCCTGCCACTCCCACGCAGTCAAAACTAGGGATGTCGTGAACCTGCCCAGGTTCGAGTTCGACTAAGTTCGACTTTTTCGAACTTTCAACGTGATGTTCGACAAAGGTGCGACTGAAGTTCGACTTTTGTGCGAAGAGCGAAAATTAAAAAATAAAGCTAGTTGACCCACCTGGCGGAGGAAAAGTGCAATATTTATTGGGTTTATTGGCATCACTGGTTCACATTAATAACTAATGAAAGCGTTAAAAGCGCATATTTTCGCTTTAAATGGTGTAAACATTGGTAACCATTTTATAAAATGTAAAATAAACTACTTTCTAAATTATTTGTTTCCCAAAATTGGAAATATCCGTGTAGCAGCCGGGCAACACTGTCCATAAGTCAAACTTCTTCAAACTTTAGTGAAATTTCGCGGGTTTCGAGATTGAAAAGGTCTTTCTACTGGCGGAAATGTTGTCACGGCGCGTAGGGAGCGCTTACTTTCTAACACGTTGAACAGTTCATTTTTCTACACGATTATTTGCAATGAGTGCATTACTAGAAGCATCTTTAGCCTGCTGCAGCCCAGTAAAATTCAGTTGCATTGATTTATTTTAAAAAGGCAATAGAACATGCTGTTACCTCTTGTTTTGCAATTTTTTATTACATGACACATATTCGATATTCGATTCGATATTCGAAGCCCGTTTTTTGTCTTATTCGTATTCGATTCGTATTCGAAAATTTCAATATTCGCACACCCCTACTATTTACCAAATGACGAAACTTAAGCCACAAGATGAGCTGCGCCTAGAAAATCGGCACTCCGTTCCGCGACATTATTCTGGGCACCACAATTTTTGTGCTTGTGCAGAGCAGACGCAACTGCCGATCTTCATGATTCAAAAGTGCGAATTCTCGAGCATTAGATTCGGTGTTAGGAAGCTCATGTAAAATTACTTTTATCTGTTGCGAACTGTTTAAACATTTATGGAGAACAAAAAGTGTTTACTGTGATTTCAGAAAAATCTTCAGATAACTGGCAACCATGATTTTAAGCCACAATATGGGCGAGTGTCATTACTTTGAAGCGTAGCCTATTTATACTCCGTTTTATCTTATGTTGTACCGCAGAGAAGGCTAGAAGCGCGAGCTCATAGCATTGGGAGCTGCTCTTAAGGGTGCGGTCCCACGGCAGCCATCTTGAACAATGCGTTAATTCAACCAATAGATGGCGACACGCACCAGTGGGGTGGCCGAAACATTGGTTCACAGTGGGATGGCTCGGGCACCATCACGTTCCCCTCGTGGCCTTGATCGCGCCGCTGCCAGCTGTGCTCTGCTGGCTCAAGTAGCGTGGCCCAGCAAACGCGTGTATGCGAGAATGTCAGGCTGGGTATAAATTGTTCTCTGATATAGGGAGACGCGGTTCGGCGGTTGTCACGGGCTTTTGCAATAAATCTTACCAAGATGGAGTCAATTCTTGATTGGCGTGTTAATATTCTATCAATGAAAACTTCTTATGCAGGAATGCATGCTCAGTAGACTCAATCTTCCAAGACACCAGTGGAAGCGGACGTCAAGTAAACTGCTTCGCGATTTACGGTACTTACCTCACCATTATAATGACTACTGAAAGGTGACGTCACAAAATATTGTGTTTCACGGGATCCGGAAGATGTTGTAAAGGTTGTTACAGTATAGTTCCCAGAAAACAAACGCCGTTGCAATATTTTCGGAAGTACCGACACACATAATGTTGAAAGTACAGCTTAGGAGGAATATGATGAAAACCATCAGAATAAACAGGAAGACGTTTATTTGCAATGAAAACGCTATGAATGAACGGCATTTAGCGACGGAAGGTTATGAGCATTCGGGAATCTCTAAGTTCACGTGATTGCTAACTATGGACATGCGGACAATGAAGACCTGTTTTGTCGGGAAATGAAGTTGCGGTGATGACCTGATATTGGACGACTCGTGGCAGACGAACAAGCAAGTTTTTTCTCAGCGAATAATAAGCGTACAGTGTCAAGCACAGCCCGTGGCTACCGTTGTCGACGTTTCGAACACTTACGGCTTTCGACAAAAGTGCTGGCACATGGGCTAACTTTGTGGAAAGACTGGAAGTCTTCCTCGAGTCCAGCGCCATCATGAACAGAAACTGAAAACGATCCACTATTCAGTCAGTGGGTGGCGAAACGTATCCGCATCTGCGGAGTCATGGTCGATGCGTACTCTAAGTGCTTGGAAGTTTACACGATGCCTGCCATGACGTCCAAACGCGTCATTGACGTTCTACGCTCTTTTGCCTACTTTTGCCCTACCGAAAATATTTGTCTCTGATAACGCGCCAAATTTTGCTTCAAATAAAAAAAACAAGTTTTTGAGAAAAAAAAAAAAAACCGGCATCAGGCATCACATTAGTGCACTATGCCATCCTGCAACTAACGGGCAAGCAGAACAGATGGTGTGCGAAGCGAAGAAAGCCCTCTTGAAGCTTACGGAGGAAGCAGTTAAGTGAAGAATCGCCAGGTTCTTGTTCCAGCAGCACGCGACGGTCTCATCTTACACGGTAAAAACACCCGCCCAAGCAATGCTCGGTGGACGAAGAGCAACACCCCTCGATCACATGATACTATGGCCTACGAAGGGAGATCGAGAGATTCCCAGATCGGGAGTAATGGCAGTTTATTCGGTCGGACAACTCGTCTATATACGTAAAGAATTTCAGTGGAAGCCGGGCCTTCCATGTAACACTTGAGTAGAAAAGGCTCTATGTTGGTTGACCAGAAGGTGTCTTCCCTCTGAATACATTAGATATCAACGCGCTTGAGTGTAAATATAACGAAATCACAAAACTCTCTTTGTGTATTGTGTAACTGCCCTTGTCTTTGATAGTAGAAGCTATGGTGGTGATTTGAACCTTTCACACCGGGCTCCTTTTTCTTATTTTTCGCCTCATACTCCTTTGCGGTTTCAGTAGGCTTCAAGAATCTTTTGGAACAGGGACACTTTACGTCAACGAGGCCATTTGTTCCAAGAAGTCAATCAGAGAATGCTGCTAGAAATCCGTCCCGAATATTAACGAATAAGCCGCACTTCTGCAGTGTGCAGTTTTCCTGTTGCACGTACAGGTGTAACGCAGCATCCTCATTAATTCTACCATATTCTGTTGCGGGTGAAGAAAGGTCTTTGGGTACACGATACTTTAAACAAGTCTGGCACTGTACGTTGTGGTTCGACACCCATTAATGTCGTCGTCCTTATAGAGCCTCATCATTTAATCATTACCTCGTCATCTCATATTGCTCTACATCAACAGTAAGTACAATAGGCTACCGCCATATTACAATCCAAGAATTAAAAAATTGCGTCGTTCAGTCCTTATGTAACATTATGTAATGTTACATAAGGACTGAACGTTCACTGTCGTTTAGTCCATACATAACATTATGTAATGTTATGTATAATGTTATTACGTTACATTACCTCGAGACGATCGACGTCCATCGTCGATCTTCAAATACTTATACCTGTATATAAATTAGAGAAACAAGGGGGGGGGGGGGGTATCGGTGACCAAATGCACGGTCTAGCGCACACTAGCTCGGAGCACGTGGAGCGAAAGCTTGCGGTGCAGAACCCTCCCCGCCCCTGCCCATTTCGATCTGGAAGAGCATCCTGCGTGCGGTCGTGCATCACTACTGCGTGGTGCACGTTAAATACCCCAGGCTTGCGGTTGTACCGCACTGGCTAAATTGCCCATCTACAGCTGAGACACCAGACGCCCACTAAGGCAGACTAACTTCCGGTTGTATAAACATACACACAACTTTTTTCAATTAGACGCACAATCACAAAGAACACAGCGTGCCGCCTCTTTTCTTTGGGTCGTTTTTTTTTAAACCAGCGCAAGCTCGCGTGTTCTCTTTTGAGACGGTTAGAACGGTCACACATAAAACCCGCGTTTCTCCTACCCGGCCGCTTCCTCCCCCTCATTATGTGTAGTTGGTTATAACTAAATAAGCTATTATAATGGTGTATTATTCATATTTAGTTTCAGTTTCAGTCAGGGGAAAGGAGGTTCGCGGGAACTAGAGCCAATAAACGAGCTGCGCATAGAGTACCGGCACTCTCTTCCCGACAGTGTTGTGGGCGCCGCCATTTTGGTGCTTGTGCAGAGCAGGCGCAACTGCCGATCGTCATGATTCAAAAGTGCGACTTCCTCAGCATTAGATTCGGTGTTAGGAAGGTCATCTAATATTACTTTGCTTTGTCGCAAACTGTTTAAAGTGGAAGGCGGAAAAGCGTTTCTTGTGATTTCAAATAAAGCTTAAAATAACTGGCAACCATGATTTTAAGCCACAATATTGTCACGAATGACAAGTAATGAGGCGATAATAACTGAGTAAACTGAACGTTTAATGGGGCGAACTTGTGCCCAAAAATAAAGAAAGGAACAGAAGAAAAGAGTAGATAACAAGAGAGCGTCGCGACGTCGAAGGCGGCGAAGCAGCAAGACCGAACGCTGAGGCGAAACTGACCGCGGCTCGCCACGCGGAGCCCCTTATGTACACGCGTGGGTCTGGAAGAATCGGCGTAGAAGGTTCTGCGTGTGGAACATTCTGACCTCGAACAAGCAACACGGTTCTCGAATTTACCAGAACATTTGCGTCAGAGTACACGAAAATGCGTCCCCGCGGCCAGGAATCGAACCCTGGCTTTCTGCGCGGAAGGCACGCGCGATAACCGTTAGGCCACGAGCGCGCTGCCTGCTTGGTCAGCTGCGCTCGCGGCATTACTCCCCCCTTTAAAAAGTGCATCGCCCCGATGCAACACAAAACAAAACAATGCAAATAAAAAGGACGGTAAACTAAACAGTCATTTGGAAGGTATAAGGTGCACAGTCCTATCGGGCGTAGTACGGCTTCAGGCGCACGACGTGGACGACTTCAGGCCGTGGTGGGCGGCGTGATGATGTTCTTGTTCCGTCGGGCATCACCTCGTAGTTCAGCTCCCCGAGGCGTCGAAGTACCTTGTACGGTCCAAAGCATCGTTTCAGCAATTTCTCACTGAGGCCGCGGCGACGGATGGGCGTCCATACCCACACCCTGTCTCCGGGCTGGAAGTGGACGTCTCTGCGACGAAGGTTGTAGCGGCCGGCGTCGACGCGTTGCTGGTCTTGAATCAGGAGTCGGGCGAGCTGGCGGACTTCTTCGGCCCGTTGAGCAACCACCTGGGCGTCGTCGCTCTCACTGTCAGCTGGCTCATGGGGCAGCATCGCGTCCAGCATGGTCGTTACTTTCCGACCATGTACCAGCTGGAAGGGTGTGAATCCAGTGGTCTCTTGAACCGCCGTATTGTAGGCGAACGAGACGTAGGGCAGCACCTCGTCCCACGTCTTGTGCTCTACGTCGACGTACATAGAGATCATGTCAGCGATTGTCTTGTTGAGTCGCTCCGTCAGCCCGTTGGTCTGCGGGTGGTACGCAGTTGTACGACGATGGCTGGTGTGACTGAGTCGGAGGATTTCTTGGGTCAGCTGTGCCATGAACGATGATCCGCGATCTGTAATCAGAACTTCTGGAGCGCCGTGCCGGAGGACGATGGACTCAATGAAAAACTTGGCAACTTCCACGGCAGTCCCCGAAGGAAGGGCTTTCGTTTCGGCGTACCGCGTGAGATAATCTGTGGCTACGATGATCCAGCGGTTCCCCGACTTCGACGGCGGAAAAGGGCCAAGTAGATCCATTCCGATCTGCTGGAAGGGTGCAGTTGGAGGAGAAATTGGCTGCAGGAGTCCGGCCGGCCTCGTCGGAGGTTTCATGCGTCGCTGGCACTCGTGGCATGATCGTGTGTATAGGTGGACGGTCTTGGGGAGCTTGGGCCAGTAATACTTTTCACGAATACGGGCCAGTGTCCGGCTGTAACCAAGGTGTCCGGACGTCGGGTCGTCGTGGCAGGCTTGGAAGATCTCTCGAAGGTCAGTCGAGATTACCAGCAGCCACGACAAGTTGTTGTCCCTAAAGTTCTCTTTGTAGAGTACACCTCGTCGCATGACGAAGGTCGACAAGGCTCGTGAGAAAACACGTGGCAAGGTACTCCCGCGCCCTTCCAGGTGCTCTATTAGTGCGCGCAGCTCAGGATCGTCTCGTTGACGTCGTGCCATGTCGTCGGTGTTCACTGCGCCTAGGAAGCACTCGTCTTCATCGTCGTCGCTGCTGCCGGAAGGTGTTTCGACGGGCGATCGAGACAGGCAGTCGGCGTCGCTGTGCTTGCGGCCTGACTTGTAGACCACAGTCATGTTGAACTCTTGTGGGCGGAGACTCCATCGAGCCAGGCGTCCTGACGGGTCCTTGAGGTTGGCAAGCCAGCAGAGCGAATGGTGGTCCGTGACTACGCGAAACGGGCTCCCGTACAAGTACGGACGAAACTGTGTGATTGCCCAGACGACCGCAAGGCATTCTTTCTCAGTCGTGTAGTAATTTTTCTCCGCCTTGGATAGTGTCCGACTTGCGTAGGCAATCACTCGCTCGGTGCCTTCTTGTAGTTGAACCAGTACCGCACCAAGTCCTGCGTTACTTGCGTCCGTGTGAATCTCGGTTTCCGCATTCTGATCGAAATGTCCAAGAACAGGAGGAGTCTGGAGTCGTCGCTTCAGCTCGTCGAATGCCTGCTGCTGCTCTTCGGCCCATTCAAACTTCTCAGCGTCCTTCGTGAGGTTTGTGAGCGGTGCCGAAATCCTGCGAAGTCCCGAACGAAGCGCCGATAGTACGCACATAGTCCCACGAATCTTTGCACGGCCTTCTTGTCTGTCGGCGCCGGAAATGCCGCGACGGCACGAGTCTTTTCTGGGTCTGGGCGAACGCCATCATTGCTAACCACGTGTCCTAGGAACTTCAGTTCGTCGTAGGCGAACCGACACTTCGATGGCTTAAGGGTGAGCCCGACGGTCTGTATGGCCTGGAGAATAGCTCGGAGTCGCCGCAAGTGCTCGTCGAAGTCGCTTGAAAACACTACGACGTCGTCAAGGTAGACGAGACAGCTCTGCCATTTCAGCCCAGCCAGTACGGCGTCCATGACACGCTGGAAAGTTGCTGGCGCCGTGCATAGTCCAAAAGGCATCACCTTGAACTCGTACAGTCTGTCTGGCGTGACGAAAGCTGTCTTTTCTCGGTCCCGTTCGTCGACTTCGATCTGCCAGTAGCCGCTCTTCAGGTCCATCGATGAGAAATATCGAGAGTGGCGCAGCCGGTCTAGCGTGTCGTCTATGCGGGGGAGTGGGTAGACGTCTTTCTTCGTCACCGCGTTCAGCTGTCGGTAGTCCACGCAAAACCTAAGCGTTCCGTCCTTCTTCTTAACCAGTACGACCGGAGAGGCCCATGGACTGCTGGAAGGCTGGATTATGTCGTCGTTCAGCATTTCTTGCACTTGCTCCTGTATGACCTCCCTTTCTTTTACTGAGACTCGGTATGGCGATCGATGCAGAGGGAGCGCGTCGTCCTCAGTAACAATGCGATGCTTCGCAAGGGTGGTTTGGCGCACCTTTGACGACGTCGCAAAGCAGTCACTGTATTCAGCGAGGAGGTTAAGCAGCTGCCGTCGTTTCGGGCCCGGAAGCTTAGGGTCAATGTCGAGCTGCGCTGGCGACGTACTGTCTTGCTGAGGTGCCGAGGTTTCGTCAGTAATCGTGGCAATTTCGGCGGCGTTTCGAAGTTCCTCGACGTGGCCCACGGCTGCACCTTACGTGAGGTGTTGCGTTTCATTTCGGAAGTTCGTCACGAGGACCACAGTCGTCCGCCCATCCTGAAGTTCGGCCACTCCTCTTGCGACGCCTATTCCTCTTCCCAGAAGCAATTGAAGGTTGCCTTCCAGGACAACTTCGCCGCAGATATCCGTATCGGCCACGACGGGTACGACAACACTTGATCGCGGCGGCAGGTTCACGTGGGCGGCGCCGACTCGGACGGCGGCTGACGCTGTTTGGGGTTTCTCTGAAGGCGGAACAGGCTTCTGCAGCGTCAATCTGTTCTCACCCAGGTCGATGACGGCGCCGTATTCGCACAGAAAGTCCATGCCAAGAATGACATCTCTGGAGCAGTCTTGTAGAATGACGAACTTTTCCGGACACGTCTCGCCCTGTATCTCGACGCGAGCAGTGCACCTTCCGACGGGCGTGATGAGATGTCCTCCTGCGGTTCGTATTTGGGGTCCATCCCGCGGCGTCATGAATTTGCGAAGGCGGCGAGAGAGCCTCCCACTCAAAACGGAGTAGTCTGCTCCGGTGTCGACGAGTGCCGATGCGTCGTGGCCGTCGATAACAACTTTTAGGTTGTTGGACACCGTGGCAGGGGCGTCGGTGCGATGCGGGGCGTCGGGAGAGTGGGAGCGCTCCGGCGTTTTTGGAGGCTGTTTGCTTCCGTCGTCTTCGGCAACGTCACCTCCAGGCGTTGCCGCACTTAGTTTTCCCGGCGACGGAGGGGAGACAGGCTCTCTCGGCGAGGTCGTGGCGCTGGGGACGCTGAACGTCGTGGCGATGGGGAACGGGCTTCACGGCGGAGAGACGACACTGGGAAGGGCGAACGTCGGAGGTACTCCTCGATGTCGCGAGGGCGCTCGTCGTACCTTGGGCGCGGGTCGTTCGGGTGGAACCCGCGCAGCCCCAGCTGTCTGTAGGGGCATCGGCGGTAAATGTGGCCGGCTTCACCGCAGTGATAGCACAACGGGCGTCGATCGGCCGTCCTCCACACGTCGGTCTTTCGTGGCGCTGCTGGTTCTGGGTGGGCGTGCGCCTGATCTTCCTGGCGTCGGGAAAACTGCGGTGCTGGAGGTTCCCGTCGGGGTGGCGCCGCATACGGGTGAGCAGGGGGCGGTGGTCGTCGGGTAGCTGCGGCGTAGCTCAGCGTCGGTGGTTCGGGAGCGGCGCTGACAAGAACTTCTGGCTGCAGCGCCTGCTGAACTTCTGCCCGGACAACCTCGGCGATTGAGGGCGAATCCGGGCTTGCGGCAGCAGGAAGTAGCTTCCTGATTTCCTCTCGCACGACGTCCCGGATGATCTCGCGGAGGTCCGGGCCGTTGCAGCTGGAAGTCGTGAGGGCAGCGACGCCGGCAAGTCGCTGGTAATGGGAGGCCCGTGCTTGAAGCGCACGTTCAATGTTTGTGGCTTCCTTGACGAAATCTTCAACGGTGGCTGGGGGGTTGCGGACAAGGCCACCGAAGATGTCGTCTTTTACGCCTCGCATCAGGATCCGAAGCTTCTTTTCGTCGGTGGCTAGAGGGTCGGCGCGAGCGACCAGGCGCAGAACATCTTCTACAAAGCTGGTGATCGTCTCGCTTGCGCCCTGGGTCCTCATTCGAAGGAGGTCTTCGGCCCTCTCCCGTCGGTACTGGTTGGTGAAAGTCCGTATCAGCGCGTCCTTGCAGGCGGTCCACGAGGTCAGGGAAGTTTCGCGATTTACGAACCAGTGCCGGGCGGTTCCTTCGAGTGCGAAATAAAGACGGTATAGATGGTGGCAGCCATCTGGTGCGGGTATAACGCCATTTAACTTCCTGAGAGTGAGGCACATAAAAAGGACACCACACACATAGACTCTCTATGTGTGTGGACACCACACACATAGAGAGTCTATGTGTGTGGTGTCCTTTTTATGTGCCTCACTCTCAGGAAGTTAAATGGCGAAATAAAGACTCTGTAGGCGCTGTTCTTCTGTCCATCGGTTGTGCTGGGCCGCTCGCTCGTACTGCTGTAGCCAGCCCTCGACGTCTTCGTAGGGCTCACCATGGAAGGACACGGGCGTACGGGCGGCGACGGGTAGGACAACGACAGGTGGCGTGGTCATTTTCGCGGTCTTCTTCCTCGGTTTCGGTGGCAAGGGTCCAAATTCCGGGGATTGGCCTTTGGCACGGCGGCTTGATCGGGCTTTGGCGTCTTCTGCGAAGGCTAACCTCCCGGGGCTGAGCACGTCACTTGGCGAGCGTGTTTTCGGAGGGGTACGCTCCACGGGCATAGCATGCGATACCCCGCACCTCCATCAAAATGTCACAAATGACAAGTGATGAGACGATAATAACTGAGTAAACTGAACGTTTAATGGGGCGAACTTGTGCCCAAAAATAAAGAAAGGAACAGAAGAAATGTGTAGATAACAAGAGAGCGTCGCGGGCGTCGAAGGCGACGAAGCAGCAAGATCGAACGCTGAGGCGAAACTGACCGCGGCTCGCCACGCGGAGCCCCTTATGTACACGCGTGGGTCTGGAAGAATCGGCGTAGAAGGTTCTGCGTGTGGAACATTCTGACCTCGAACAAACAACACGGTTCTCGAATTTACCAGAACATTTACGTCAGAGTACACAAAAATGCGTCCCCGCGGCCAGGAATCGAACCCTGGCTTTCTGCGCGGAAGGCACGCGCGATAACCGTTAGGCCACGAGCGCGCTGCCTGCTAGGTCAGCTGCACTCGCGGCAATATG
>JABSTQ010001774.1:0-36409 GCA_013358835.2 Ixodes persulcatus | reverse complement strand
TCGCTTTGACGTCGAGAATCAGGCGATCAGGTCTTCAAGCGAGATGCCCGTGGACCTGTTCCGGCACTCGCATAGTTGTAGGCGTCCATTTGGTTGCGACCGCGTGCGCCGTTCAGCACGCGCGTTCGCAACCAAAACCTTTTAAACCTGCGAGTTTTCAAATAGTGGATTTTCGTAGAACAATTTTTTGTTTGTTTCGGCTACCAAATTTAATGCTGAGTCTAGTAACAAATGTGACGGCGTGCAGAAAACAGGATGCGAAAGTTTTTCTTTAGAAAAAGCTCATGCGAAGCGTAAATATCCTTCTCACACGCACACTTTTTTTGCCTGTCGCCTTTTTACACCTGGCTTGTGCACGGTTTTCTAGCATGCAGAGTTTGGTTCTAATTGCCCACATTTTATTCTAGTGTGTGGGGCGTCGGGAGAAGAAGGGTACGGTTGAGCGAGGCGCGAGCGGGGGCTAGCCGGCGAGGAAAGAGGAAGTGTGTGCTGCACGAGGCTGGGGCCGGGCAGGAACGATAGAGCCGTTCTGGCTGGTCTGGCTCAGGGTGATCCACGGAGCATTTCACCAGCGAGCTTCGGATCAGGACCGACGGAAACGGCGAGCCCTGGCCTTATCGGCCTAGGCCATGACGGCCCAGGAGTGGTTCCGCAGCGAAACTCTGGCTGTGATAGCCCGGAACAACTAGCCTACTCAGCGCGTGGGAAGGACGATCCGCAGGCGTGGACACGGACTGCGACTGCGAGCAATGAACGACAGGTGACAACTAGGGTCGGTGGGTCCGGACTGCCGGCTCTCGAAGACGGGCAACCGGGAAGTACAGTAAACCCATTCGCTGCCTTCTCGTTGTGTTGTGTCACTTCCTGGGAGAAGAGGGAATCACAGACGGATCGGGCGGCGATTATTATAGAGTGACCCCGCAAGTGGTGAAGACAGTTCAAACTGGTGTCCAAATGACAACTCTAGATTATGCTCTAAACACTTCGACCTATCAAGGCACCGATGGTCTTAAAAAAACCGCATAAAAGAACCAGGGACATGGCGCGCACGTGGACACGGGGACTGCTGAAATCGGGGTTGCCGCCGCTTGCCACGGCCCGACGTGCAGACTGTGCGCTGAATGCAGCACTCTCGTTGCGCCGCCTGGCCATTGCCGGCTGGCTACATGCACTTGCGCCATCTTGTCCCAAACGACACTTAAAAGCATGATATCGCACAATGTGAAAGACCTCACTCGAAGGTTCGGTCGATCATGACACCGTCTTTGTTGCACTTCCTGAGTGATGACTCATTTGCGAAAGGTACGGTGAGGTGCGCAGAAAGATAAAATTGTGGGTGCTGATGAGGATCATGCGAGTCACTTAATTTTATCGCAGCCGTGCGAAGGTTATAGTTGACGCAATCATAAAATTCTGTGCCCACTGGCACCAACTTGGCAACAGGAGCCGAAATCCACACGAGCCTGTCTATGCCACAGAGAAAGGAGCGCTTCCCCAACTCCGACGTTACCGCGCCGCCTCGAAGCGCCATCAGTCCGTTAGCGTCTCGCCGTCTGCCGTGAAGCGAAGAGCGAACGCCGAGGAGAGACGAAAGCGAACCCCCCCGATACCCCCTCTGCCCTCCTCAGCTGGTTGAGACATTGGGGAGAGCGCTGGGAAGGAGGAGCCTGCAAGAACAACCACCCCCCCCCCCCTCCTCCGCCCTCCACAGGAACCGGCGCGTTTACATGGCGAAGGAGCAGGCGAGCGACACCCAAACCAACCCTGAAGGCCTGAACCCCACGCGGTAGTTGCGAAGCGAGAGTCTCCCCTCCCACTACACTAAGACGGCCCTGGAGCTCACGTGACCAACCCAGCTAACATAATACCAGCGCTCACCGTGACTCATCATGGCCATGGTCCTCAGACTCACGTGATCACGCAGACCAATGCGATCACCGGACTCATATCCACCCTACGACTCACGTCTTGATTCAGGCTCATGCTCATGAGCCTCGAAACTCAGAATCACACTCAAGAGACCTCAAAACTCACACTCATGAGTACTTCACTTAGCGCTCAAGCTCACACTCACACTCAAGAGTTTTCAAAACTCACAATCACACTCACGATCAAACTCACGCTGATGAGTTCGCAGGGCTCACGCTCGCACTCACACTCATGAGTTCTCAGAACTCGCGATCACACTCACGATCAGACTCACGCTCATCAGTTCTCAGGACTTGTACTCATACTCACACTCATGAGTTCACATAACTCACGATTACACTCACACTCACACTCAAAATTGTTTGACACTCGCGGCCTCACTCACGATCACCTCAAATCTGACGGTGAGCGTGAGTGATCGTGAGTGATCGCACTCATGAGTGAGAATGCCGAGGTATGGTTGCGGGAGACGAGGCTTCCGCGGCTGTCGAAGCGGACTCGTCGCGGCGCTTGCGTGGTGTGCCCTCGTACGGCGCGACGCCCAGCTCCGCACTCCTTTTTAAGAATTCGGCGCTCAAAATCCGATAAGCCCGGTAAATTCATCGATGATGGCAACCCGATTCCAAAGCTACGATGGTTGCAGCGAGGCCTAATGGCCGACCGGGCCGACGGGCTATCAACCAAGCTCGCGTCCAATTGGCCAACCGCTTTGCTCCAATCGCTAAACTGTTTCATTTTACGTCATGAAGCGCAATGTTTTGCTTATTTAAAGTTGTTTTCTGCAATATTTAATTTGCTAATAACTCACAAAATATTGCGAATTTCTGTAATATTTTTTCCCCTCGGTGTTCCTGCTTTCACTCAAGTCTTTCGATGTGTTTGCGTTTGTCTTGCAAGTGGGGTCAAATGCGCCAGTGCACGAGGCCCGTGTCTCGCGGCTCTTGGAAGCAGTTGTCGGCGCAGTACTGAAATGAGCGGCCTTTGGAAGCGAATGGCAGAGGAGCACCCGCTCCTCACACATGTCTTGCGCGTGTCCGCAACAATGGTTCGCGGTACTTGAAAGCGTGAACTTTATCAAATGAATTTAGTCTGCAGTTGTCGGCGCAGTACTGAAATAAGCGGCCCTTGGAAGCGAATGGCAGCGGAGCACCCGCTCCTCGCACGTGCCTTGCGCGTTTCCACAACAATGGTTCGCGGTAATTGAAAGCGCGTGATTTTTATCAAATGAATTTAGACTGCACTTGCCGGCAGCGCCTTCAACTTATGGAATTTACGAGGATAACTTGAGTACTACATGGCTTTGTGTATTTGGGTGGTTCTTTTTCGCTGACAGGCAGACAGACGGAAAGTGTCCTTTCTTGCCATACCCGTTGCCAATCTTGTCAGCTGCTGTGCACTTGGCGCGCGATTGTGGACGAGTTGTAGAGCCGCGCCACTTGCTTGGACAGAACTCCTTGGTACAGTTTACGGGTGGGAAACGGTTGCTTTTTGTTGCTTTTGACTCGACGCGCAGAAGTGTGGACCTCTTCGATGAGGCCCACACCTCTGGACGTGCAGACGTGTGGACCTCGCCACTAAATGAGCGATGCTTAGGGTCGGCACTCTTTTCCCCAATATTGCTGTGGGCGCCGCCATCTTGGTGCTTGTACAGAGCAGACGCAACTGCCGATCGTCATGATTCAAAAGTGCTACTTCCTCGGCATTTGATTCGGTGTTAGGAAGCTCACGTAATATTGCTTTGCTCTGTTCCAAAGCGTTTAAATATTTGTGGAGGACGCAAAAGCGTTTCCTGTGATTTCAGATAAATTTTCAGATAACTGGCAGCCATGATTTTAAGCCACAATATCGACAAGTGTTGTTACCCTGAAGCGTAGCTTATTTAGTGGCACTAGGGAAGATCATGGCGGAACAGCGCAGCACTGAGCTAGATTTCAGACGCCATGTTCTTCTATATATAGTGCCACTAAATAAGCTACGCTTCAGAGTAACTACACTTGTTCAGATTGTGGCTTAAAATCGTGGTTGCCAGTTATCTGAAGAATTAACTGAAATCGTAGGAAACACTTTTCCGTCCTTCACAAATGTTTAAACAATTCGCGACAACGCAAATCAATATCATATGAGCCTCTTAACACCGAATCTAATGCTGAGGAAGTCGCACTTTTGAATCATGACGATCGGCAGTTGCGTCTACTCTGCACAAGCACCAAAATGCCGGCGCCCACAGCAATGTTGGCGAACAGACTGCCGATACTCTAAGCGCAGCTCATTTATACCCCTGTAATACCCCTGTTACACGGGCACACTTAACCGCGGTTAACTCAGCTTTAACTGCTGTTACGCGGCACCACAGATACCGCACTATACTCTCGGACAGCTATTTCAGAAGAAGTGAAGAGCGCGCGTGCACTGCTTTGATGGGTGCTCAAGATACTCAAGCGCACGTTCGCCCATAGCTTTGACTGAATAGCCGCAGAATGTGGTCGGCAAGTATTGTGCGCTAACTGCGGCTTGGCGTAACTGCAGTTAAGTGTCCCCGTGTAACAGAGGTATTAGTGGCTCTAGCTCTTGCCAGAAGTGGCGCACGGCACGTGTCTCAAGCATTTCCACAAAAGTGATTGGCGCCACTTTTCGCAGGATAGATGGGCTTTACTCCAAAGAACCTGAGAGCAGGTTTGCAAACCAGTATTGAGACGAAGAGCAGGCCGATATACGACATAGGAAGTGCAAAACTGCCACTTTATTTCTTTTTTGTTTTCTAGATTTAAATTAAGCTCAATTTTTTTTTCTTTTTTTTTTTTTTGCAAAACAACGTTTGTTTGTTAATTGTGGTGGTCCAAACGGCTGCAACGCCGCACCTTGTGCTTTCGATAAGTTCGAACGTGGATGGAACTTCGAATTCATTCGGAAATCAGAGCTTATTCTACGTTTTGTAAGCCACTGTAATCTACGTATGTACTGGCTCGTATCTCGCGCCGCCTGTTGGCCGCTTCCTCCAGCGGCGGACGCAGAGCGAAGAAGATCTGGCTCGAGATCGGCGGCGAACAGCCCGTGGCCCGAGCCCACCCCGAGCGCCCGACCTGCATGCGCAGCTGCGAACATGCAACTCGTTTGTTGATGATGATGATGATGATGATTTTGTGGCTGTTCCCTTAGAAGCGGGCGGTTTGAATAGAAATCATACCTAGCCGAATAAAAACGGGGAGAAAAAAAAAACTGCACTACTGTTGCATTCTTCGCCACCAGTCCTCCAGCCTCCTTTTAGTCCTCTCGACTGCGTTGCTGCACTTCCAGCTGGGCTGCAGTGCCACTGCAGCGCGATTTAAGTCCGCACTGGGCCAGCACACAGCATCCCTGCCTGTGTCCCCAACTCGGAAGCCGAGGGCTTCTGCCAGAAATTGTTCGTGTGAATGTGCCTCGTCTAGATGCAGCCCGTTGTCTGGCGCCTGGCCCCAATCCACCGGGTGTCTTGGTACGAGACTTGGGCAGGAGAGCACAATATGCTTGATAGTTTCCTCGGTTTCGTCACATGCCCGGCATGATGTTGATTGTACCTGTTGGTCAAACCGCTGCCTGTACACTAGCGTTCTTAGCCCTCCCGCACGTGCTTCAAAAAGCAGGCGTCTGCCCAGGCTATTATCATACAGGGTTGTCTCTGTCAATATTTCATTTTTCCAGCGGTTGTACACTTGCAGGGTTGACTTTGAGCGGGCCGCCTCCGACCACTGCACAGCCTCTTCCTCGCGCACTCTCTTCCGCACCTCCAGTTCCTACTTCTGCTCTGTAGTGGCAGCCACGGGCACAGTAAAGAAGCCATATTTCTTTTCCAGCTGGTACAGTCGCTTTCTCGATCCACTTTGTCTGTATCCCTGTCAGGTGTATGTACACAAATAGTCGTTTGGCCCACCGTCCTCGGTCCATGAGTCGCAGACGCCCGTCGTAGCCGATCTTGCTAGCTGCTTCTCTGGCTTCAAACGATGACCATCCAAGATCTCCTTGGACAGCTTCGTTCGCCACCATGCCATGGCAGCCTAGGGCCTGCCTCCCAACTTCGCGCTGCCGGCGCTCCAGAATGTCCCTCATGTCTCCAGGAATGCACACAACAGCATTAGCAAACGTTAGGCCAGGTACCATGGCTGCTTTCCAGAGTTCCCTTGTAACCAGAAATCGATTGCAGCTCCATAGGTTACGCTTGCGAAGGACACTGGTGTTTCGCACGGCCGTCTTTCTGAGGTGGAGATGGTGTTCCGCTAGGTATTCTGGCTTATTTGTGAGTAGAATACCCAGGTACCTATAGGTGCCTTGCAGGGGGATTCGTTCGCCCTTCAGCACGCAGTGACCAAGACGCGGCTCTTCAGGCCCGGCTAGTTGCACGACTGCCGACTTTTTGCTGTTGAAGCGAAGGCAGCGCGCATCCGCCTCTTCTACACAGATGACTAAAAGCTGCTGTAGTGACTCTACACTTTCCGCTGTAAGTACGATGTCATCCGCAAAGGTGAGACCTGGTAGCGTCCAGTTCACTGGCTCTCCTTTTTCTAAATGGGTGAAAGAGAATCCTACCCCCGACTGGAGCAAGCGCCTCTCTAGCCCCGACACATAGAGGATATATAAGAGAGGAGAAAGCGGACAGCCTTGTCGTAGACCTCTTGTTAGAGTCACTTGCTCCGATTTGGCACCATTCATCTCTGTTGTCACCGCGTTGCCCGAATACAGACATCGGACGAGGGCCAACCACTGCCGTGGCATGTCTAACTGTTCTAGGTGCTGGAGCAATAACTCGTGAGGTACACTGTCGTAAGCTTTCGCAATGTCAAGGAAGCAGCACAGTAGTTTTCTTCCTTCCTTACGGGCGACCTCAATACACTGGGTGATCGTAAAAATGTTGTCCTCCAGTCGGCGACCCCGACGGAAGCCTCCCTGCAGCTCCGTTAACACCCCATTCCCCTCTGTCCATGCTGCCATGTAATCTTTCACTATATGTGCGAAGGCTCTGTAGATGGTGGAAGTCACTGTAAGTGGCCGATAGTCCTGAAGATGTTGTCGGTTGCCTCCCTTCTTAGGGACCAAGACAACCCGACCAAGCCTCCAGTCTTGGGGCACGGGTTCTAAGCCACTGAAGATTGCACTGAAGATCTCTGCCATCTGGTGCCTTGTCTTCGTTCCCATCGATTTAAGAACAGAAGCCGGAATCCCGTCCAGGCCCGGAGACGTAGACGTCTTCAAATGCGCGAAGGCCCGTAAGACTGTCACCCACCCGATGACCTCCTCCTGCGAGTGTTCTGCTGTGTTTAGCGTTGGTTGAGAGGATGTATCCTCTTCGGTGGTAAAGTTCTCCTTCAGGTAATCCGAGAGGTGGGTGCCAAGGTTGCTAGGTTCCACCCCTGTGCTTTCGTCAATGATGGCTGCTTCCTTGTCTCTGCCCTCCAACGTTCCGAGGTAGGCCCAGAACTTCCTCGGTGCGTCCCTGCCGCTGCATCTAATGTCCTGGACAGTAGCCAGATCCGCAGTCCTTATCTTCTGTTGGACCAACTGTTTAGCACTTTTTTTCAGTACTTGATACCTGTGCCATTTTTTGTCAATCTCGTGTGTCTCTCCTGTACGGAGCGCCATTCGGTGATGCAGGTTAGCCTCCTGCCGGGCATGGATGGCTGACTTGACCTCACCATCCCACCATCTCTTACGTCGTCTGCGTCCAGCGAGCCTTTTTGGTGCGTGTCGCTTAATCAGGTCTTTAAGCACTGTGTTGTAGGCTTGATATCCAGTCGCCTGTTTCCTGCTTTCACTGTTCTCAAATGTCTCCATGATAGTCGCCACTGTCCGCTTGCTCAAATAAGTTCGCCGTGGGCGTTGATATCGTTCCTGTGTCTTTTTCCAAGTGGCCTTGCTGAAGTCCAGCCTGAGGCGATTATGATCACTGCCAAGGCTGTGCTCGCCGCCCTCGTCTATCAAAACTCGAGCAATGCTTTTCCCGAGACGGTGAGACGCTAAAGCATAATCAATACAGGTTTTGCTTCCTCGAGCGCACCATGTGAACTGTCCCTCACATGTTGACCGCAGGTTGAGTACCTCAAGTTGCAGCTCTTCCGCTAGCCATAGGAGCCGCCGCCCATTACTGTCCTCCCACCCGTCCAACTCACCAAGATGGCCGTTGAAATCTCCCATGATCAAAATATTCTTACCGACGCCGAGGGCCTTCGCATCACTGGCAACACATGTCACACTCGCTTGGTTCTCATCCTCCCGCGCACTTCCCACAGCAAGATAAACCACGCACACTGCCACTGGATATACTGTAACAGTTATCCTGTCACCCAGATGTGGTCTTGGCAGGTCTTGTTTTCCCTCTGCCAGGATGCCGAGCTGCGGCATAGGATTCCTACTCCCCCTCCTTTTCGCTGACCTTCCTGCCGGTTGCACCCGGTCCACTGCCAGTCCGGGTGAATAGGCGGTTCCTCAAGGTCCGGAAAAATTCTGCGCCATCTATGAGGAAAAGGGTACAAATAAATAGCGGTTGAATCCCCCTTAAGAGCGGCTGCCAACGCTATTAACTCGCACTTCTAGCCTTCGCTGCGGTACAACATAAGGTGAAACGAAGTATTGTCGGTGCTTGATCCCACTACCCCTTTCCAGTATGCACCGCGTTTTCCGCCGCTTGGTGGCGGGTATGTCGAAGAGTCATTTCTTGTTTCCATACTTTATAAACTGCATCCATTTTTTTTTCTGATCTAAAATACTGAACAAAAACTACTTTCATAAATAATTGAAACGGTTCGCGCCACTTATATTTTGTATTTCGACTAAAAAGAAGCTTTTAGCGGCTCTGACCAGTAGTAAGGCCAGGACCAAACACGTCACATATCGCGCGCTTTCGGCACCGCGGGTCGCCTTCGTTGGTGGAGAAGGTTTCCGCGTCGTCCTGTTAAAATATGGCGCACTGATATTTAGTTATTCTCTCCGTGCCCACTGGCTTGCCCGAACCCCAAGAGATGTGGAAACCGCAAAAAAGGTAGACGCTTACATATAATTGCAGGGCCCCTTTAATGATACCTGCAATTTTACATAACAGCTTTTGATGGGACACCCGATCAAATGCTTGGCGAAATCCAAAAATACATCTATTTGTCCCCTACTATCAATGCACTGGCTCCAATTGTGAAAGGCGTCAATACACGTGCTTTTTTCTTTTTTTTTTTTTTACATGAGGTAGTTTTATGTTATTTTTGTATCAACTGCAGTTTGTGCTGCTTTGTGTCCAATATCTACAAGATAGTATATGTGAAGCAAAATGTATTAGTGCAAAGCAATGTTTCCCGTCTAGTAATGTTATGAACTACTGTGGCATACCACTGCTAAAGGGTCAATTGCAGTGCCAGTTTACCTTTTCATAGTAGAGTGAATATTTATAACAAAAATGAACAGGTTTTCTGTGACATTTCTAATATAAAAATATCTACAACAGTGATCTGTGATTATGATCAAAAATGCCTCTAGCACTATTTTTGTGTGAACTAATGTGCTATTTTGTTCAATATTTAATGCTTTCGCTTGGTGCGAAAGCATGCAGTTGCCATTCTTAATGTTTATAAGATGACGTTGCCAGCATCATCAACACACGAGTTTTAACCAGGGTTACAAATGATGCGACGAGTTAATTATTTGTATGAATTTCCTTTCCTTCCACTTCAAAATTAGGGATGACCTATATTCGAATATGTTTTTATTTTCAAAAATTTTGATTACTTGTTGAATGTTCGAACTAACTTGTCAAGCTCCTGGCTGTCGATTCGCTTTGTTTAGAGGATCATTATCCAAGAGTTCTTATTTTTAAAGGTAGTAACAAACTCCTTAGTGCACTGAAGTGGTGTACGTCTTTTCACCGTGGTCTAAAATTGATGGTTACGATGCTTGTACTGTGACAATTCTCTTCTCTTGCAGCCCAGCTTGAACCCCACCTTTGGCGTCCTGGGCACCACTCTGAATAAGCTGCCTCAGTTGTGACTTGTAGCACAAAGTTTCTGTCACCCAGTTCATCGTCATCTCGGAACCAAAGGCATTGGTCCTGCCTGCTAGTCACCATTTGAATAAAAGTTAAAATGGTGCAGTGTGTTTGTGTAAATAAACTGTTGAAGTTGTGACAGTATTTTTGTTTTTGTAGGTAATGAGAATTATTTACTTTTGAAAGGTCCCATCTATCCATCCATCTATGATCCCTCATGCCATAAAGTATGTACTGTTCACAAAGTAAAATTTGACAGTCTGGCAGCTTCCGCTGGCATGGGAAATTGTGAGGACTCACGCCTGTAAACTACATGTATTGTTTTGTAAACCTCCTCCTACTCCCTTGTGTACCTGAGAACTTAGGAGGTCAGTTCCAAGTCGAAGGGGGATAGCCTTTTTTTATTTACAAGGAATCTTTTGTGCTTGCATATGCATGATGACCCATAGAGGCTGAACTCCATGGGACGAATATGGTGTGAAAAATCTAATTTTGCCCGGCGGCTTTTGTTCTGCGCGTGGAATCGGCACAGTGGCTCCTACGTCACGCGCAAAGTGAGCATGCCGTAGGGCAACGTTCTTCAGTGATTCGTTGCATATTTCGCTCTATGGAGTTCAGCCTGTTGCTCTCTGGGACTGGGAAGACTAAGGTTTTTTATGTTCCTGTATAATAACAATAGTTACGTTCAACAGATGTATGTTTGAAAAGTAAACATTTTGGCAAAATTCTGCCTGGTTAGGTGAGGATTAATGAAAGAAGCTGCAGGCACTCTAACCAGCTGTGTTTAAATAGCCTAACGTTTTGCGGCCTGCTTGTTCACGAGTGACTTATTTGTCTGGGTGTTCGTCTTTCTCTCCTCCTAGTCGCTGCCTTTAAATCAATCTCTCCTTTTTGTGACAGCTAGAAGCCCAGGAATATAACTTCTTGGGAAGGTACCGGTTCAGGTTCTTTGTATGCTGAATATGAAGGGGTATTCACACGAGAGAGAAATCCCGGGGATTTCTCCCCGGCACGCGCATCTCACGACGAAAACGTCAGGCTTTGCGATGTGCAAAAGCCTCGCGTTTTCATCTCGTGAGGCGTGCGTGCCGGGGAGAAATCCCCGGGATTTCTCCCTCGTGTGAATGCCCCTCGTTTTTTCCAGGTTCGGAAGGAACTGAAAAAATTACTTTTTATAGTTGTAGCTTATTCAGCATACAAAGAGCAACCTGAACCGGTCGATCGGTACCCTCCCAAGTAGTTATATCTACGGGCTTCAGGGTGTCACAAAACAAGGAGAATGATTTAAACGGCAGCGACAAGGAGAAGAGAAATACGAACTCCCAGCCAAATAAGTCGCCCGTGAACAAGCAGGCCGCAAAACGTCGGGCTATTTAAACACAGTTGATAAGAGTACCTGCAGCTTCTCTTATTAACAGATGTATCTAAAAAAAAAATCAAAATACAGAGCTTATGCTTCACAGCACATGCCTAGGCTATTTGGTAATTAAAAGGAAAGCCAGGATGAAAATAAAAAAGGTGTGAAATGGCAAACTCAAGATCAAGTTTAAAAAAAAAAATTGGATACAAATATTGCACTTTTCCTCTTTTAAGTGTGGCTTTCCACCATTGTTAATTTAGCCTTTATTTCTCTCTTGGCAAGTACTAGGCAAGATACAAGTTCTCACAATGCTGCCTTTTTGATAATATGCAAAGGGTTCACCATTTCCCAAATTTAGTTATGCAGTTTTGCACCGTTTCCTACTTCGTTGCTTAATTAGGTAATTATTTCACTGCTTTTACACACTAGTCACCCTCAATAAAATTAACACTGACCTAAGTCGGGGAGGAAAATAAAACCGGACACCCTTCGTGCTATGGGTTTTACTTGAGCTAGTTGGTACATACTGTTGGAAATCGGGTCATCTGAACACGGAAAAAAAGGACTGAACAAACAGCGGTGTGTTTGTCCAGTCATTTCCTTCGTGTCCTGTTTTTCCGCGTTCAGCTGACCCGATTGCCAACCCTACGTGCCTGCATAATTACAAGGGAGCTTCTCCCTTAGCAGGCAAGCACTGCGGGAAAGTAGTAGGGAGAGGGGCGCCTCCGTCATTGTCCCGATCCCGCTGGTCCCCATTAAATAAAAAAAGTGCGCATGTGGCTGCATTTCTTTTTTTTTTATGTTTCTTGCCTGAGGCGGTGAGTTTAGTAATGAGGAAAATCCGTGCACCGCGTAGTCGGGCTTCTCTCCGGCGCGTGCGCACGGGGAAAGTACGCCCAAGGGAACCATGGAACGTTTTTCTTCGTTTTAAATAGTGCAGACTCGACGTAATCGCTGGTGTGGATAATGCATAAGACGCTTTTGTTTCTAACTTAATCATTATTGCAGAATCCAAACACTGAAAAAAGGGCACAAAAAACTGAAATCTCATGTCGGATTTTATTTTCAGTTCATCAATCATCCGATATCGCGGTAATTGTTAAGTATACTTCGGGTGTCGACAAAGGGCCCTCGTATATTTTTCGAGCTGAAATATACATTCATATAGAACAAACGTTTTAAACTAACCAGTTAGAAAACTCTAATTTTGTTTGCATCAGTCCCCGGAGCTAAGGACCGCGAAATTTGACTGTTTCTGATAGAAGTTTCCTCGTTCCGGAGTTAGGCTTCTTTGATCTACAACAAATTTCTGATTGGGCTAGTTGGTTATAGCTTCATCTTAGACGCGCCAAAAAAGGGAGGCACAATCAGACAGTGCGCCTTACAGTGTGTCATTTCTCGTCCGTGTTTTTTTTTAAGATAGGCCTAAATTCACCAATTATTTAGGTAATCTTTCCTTTTATGTAATTTTTTTATTGAAAGGGTACGTTTTTATTACCCTCCGCGCGCCCTTACCTTATTGAGACCGGAGTGGCTAACGGCTACATCGACTTCATATATATATATATATATATATATATATATATATATATATATATATATATATATATATATATATATATATATATATATATATATACCCATTTCTGACTCGTATAGGCTTAAAGTGTCCAAGCGCCGGATAGCTGAACAAAGCGAGATGTCCGTTGTCCCAAAATTAGTCTACTCCGTTTGACATTACGATGGGCCGCAGCTGGATTGACTGGGATCACTAGTAGCGTACGCTACACTCTATGTCAGCAGCATGCACTCGTTTTCACCGAAAACCAACGCCTTTAAGAGAACTTACAACCCTTCCACGCTTTCTAGAAACGTGAAGATGACATGTATTTCAGTCAATTAAAAAATATTTGCTTATGTTATCTGCGGAAGTTGACACAAATTCTACTATACAATGCAGCACACGTACAGTACATACATATACGTATATATATCGCACAAGATCACAACGCAGTGCCAGCAATGTTTTGCGGCTTATACGCGGGGCCATGGGCTAAAGGTGCACAACTACGCTTTCCGGTAAATATAATTGATTTTGCAGTATTACATAAGCTTTCGTCTGTAACAAAAATTTAAACTACGCTTGCGTGACTCATTTTTCAAAACAGGAAAATTCTCTAAATAGTTCTTCAGGGAAAAACCGGAGTCTCCAATGAAAACAATATTTGTTGTTTGCTATGATTTGATGGAATGTATTTATAGGTTTTCACACGGCCATACACCACTTTTGGACTCTGCAAAGGCGCCCCTAATTTCACTCCCTCTCCTCCCCTTCTACCCCTTACCCTTTCTTGCGTAAAGGCAACTTAATTTTTTTTTTTTTTTATTTCGTTAAAATACTTGAGATTAGGTGAAGATATGCGAGGCAGTCACGATTCACACACACTTGAGCTAAAGCAGAAACCTAATACAAATGGCACTTTGGATAATAACTCATCAACGTTTTATTATAATTATTTACTACCTGAACCTGTTACGGGAAGTAATCACTGGCGGCCATAGCTGTGTGCGCGACTGCTGAGCGCGTGCTGACGGCGAGCTTCCACAGTACTTTTGATACGTGCACTCCGCACCATCAAGATTGCCGGTCTTATCAGCCTATTAATGTCAGCTCTTTCTGAGCATGCGCTCTAAACATCGCCCTCAAATATGGCGTCCAGTGAATACCCTATACTGCCTATACTGATAAGGCGAGTGCGTTCAGCGCGTGTACCGTATACGTTCCCATTCTACTTGGTGCTTGAGTAATTTGGCACGTGCTTCATCATGCAAGAATTGGTACATTACAGTGTTGTAGTAGAATACGTAATCTACATAGGTACAGTCGGAGACAAAAGTCCCCAGGACGCGCGAGCTGTGACTGAAACGCATTGCTCTGCCATCTGCCGGCGGGTCGCCTGGTTTCGAGATCACACAAAAGCGCATGCGCGTCCTACTGTGCCTGCAAACATGTGCGTTTTCCCGCTCTTCTGCGGCGCGGCGTCTAACTCGGAATCGAGCGCGTGGTACCGCCTCGGAGATAGCGCTTACTGGCATGGCACTTATAAAGCAAGAAGTCACGGCAGCTCAACTGAGCGATAAGCCTAACTGGTTATAAAGCAAGGTGCACTGACACGGCGAAATGCGGCGCAATGCCGCAGGCGGTATCTCCTGTTTCGGAATCTGTGGCAGACGCTCGTCAGTTGCAAGCGCTCTCTCCGAGGCGGTACCACGCGCCCGATTCCAAGTTAGGCAACGCGCCGCAGAAGAGCAGGAAAGCATACGTGTTTGCAGGCACAGTAGGACGCGCATGCGCTTTTGTGTGATCTCGAAACCAGGCGACAAGCCGGCAGATGGCAGAGCAACGCATTTTAGTCGCAGCTCGCGCGTCCTGGGGACTTTTGTCCCCGACTGTACATGGCGGCGGCGGTCAGATGTATTTACAAACTACATAGCCTGTACTCAATCCCAAAAAAGATCTGCAGTGCTGATCTTTGCGATAACGAGCGCGTGGTTTTGAAGTGTCGTTGACGCACGAGATTCTGCTGAGCTATGGTCACGCGCGTGTGCCGTCTTTACTGCAGACATTTGTGAGATGGAGTATAATATAGTGGCCATAATCCTCTGGCCCCAAAGTGTTTTGAGTTTTGACAACTTTAGATTTAGGTAACAAATCACTAATTTTTTATTATTTTGTATACACCGTGCACATGTCTTTTCCTTGAAGTTTGCACACTGTTTGGCATGCATATGTAGTATATTTGATTGGAATATGTATTTAGTAACAATGTATATATTATTGTAGATACTATGTTCATAGTACCGCTTACATGTCACGGGCAAACTAAAACCTTCAGCGTCAGCACCCTCTCCTGATGCATCCTTCGTCCAATCGGTACAGCGGGACCACGGCCGAAAAAGCGGGACCTGTCCCGCCTAAATCGGGACGTCTGGCCACTTTATAGTGCGTATGACAACGAACACTGAAAATGGACTGTCACACTGTATCACCCAACGCGCAGCTTTACACTACAGTACGCGCGTATTCGTTGCCTTGGAATGCGATCAAGGGACGCGCCATCCCCATTTTAGCGTTCGCACCCATGGCACGTGCTTTGCACTTTCCAACGCGGCGAACATGCACGTGCTGAGGTTTTGTAAACAATAAAATGCTCTGGTGCCATTCTCACTGTTCGTGTCCATGCTTACCAAGGCAACAAACACGCGTGTGCTGGGTTGTGAATTTATAAATAACATCTCCAGCGCTGACAAATCAGCACGGGTGCGAGTGTGGTTTTGAAAAGTGTATTTTGTGCGCGATTTCTCGTGTAAACAAAATAATTCGGCTGAGCTGAAGTCACTGGACAGGCTGAACTAGCCTCATACACTTGTGGCATAAACTTTTTGGTTCTACGTTATCTGTTCTTGTGGTGTATTGTCAAAGCTAGCGTAGCTTCAATGTGCAGCAGCCCCGCACTGCTGCGAGAGCACGTGGCTTTGTCTATTGTGCTTCATTTGCATGCACTCGCGCAACTATCTGTGATGGAGTTGGAGCACAGTGGAAGCTAAGCTAGCTTTGATAATGTAGCACAAGATATAGGTAGTATTCACTGGAGGCCATAGCTGTGTGCACGACTGCTGAACGCGTGCTGATGGCGAGCTTCCACAGTTCTTTTGTAACGTGCATTTCGCACCCTCAAGATTGCCGGTCTTAGCAGCCCATTAATGTGGGCTCGTTCAGAGCATGCGCTCTAGGCATCACCCACAAATATGGCGCCCAGTGAATACTCCTTATAGTTTCCATGCTGCAGTCCCGCCCTGCTAGCACTGTTGCAAGACATGTGGTCACGTGCCTTCGTCTTGCGTCTTATTTGCACGTGCTCTTGTGCAAAGGAGACGCCGTAGCAACACACAGTCAGACGCTCGCGCAAGTAGCTTTGGCAGCTTTGTTTGAAGGTTTGTGTTTGTCCGTCCTCTTCTTTTCCTTTGCTGGCGCAGTCAGGGCATGGTGTACCCCTGAGGGGGATCGGAGGCCGAGTGGGCTAGCGCACACCAGCTCAGAGCCCGTGGAGCGAAAGCTCGCGCTGCAGAACCGAGGGATCCTGGGTTCAATCCACGGTGGTTCAATGGTTCAATCCCCACCCCTGCCCGTTTCGATCGGGATGAGCATCGTACCGGAGTGAGGTCGTGTATCTGCGTGGCAGGCTTGCAGTCGTACTGCACTGGCTAAATTGCTTATCTACAGTGGGTAACAATGTCGCCCTCTTCTGGCAGACTAAACTCCTCCAGTATAAACAACTAACAACTAATTTGTTTGGTTTTGTGTCCCTGGGGAAGCTACGTTGGCTACGCCGCTACGTTCGCCTTGATAGCGTGGCGGGCGTGGCACGCTGGCTTTTCCAGCGCCCACTTGAGCTCTAGCGGTAGTCTGAAGCAACTATGCGTTGCTTGAAGCGATTTCAAGATGGCCGAAACTGAGTCACAAATGACAGCAGGGGCACCGGATCCAAACTTTCACAGTGGTACTGTGTTACTGGTGTTACAATGTCACTCTAGCACAGCCTCGGCGGGATCAGCGAGAGCGGGACATTGCGGGACAGGCAGGTCGGTGTCATCACGGCTATCATGATTTGAAAATGCTGCTGGCATGCAGCAACAAACTCGTTCGAAGACTTCGTCGAGAGGTGCGAGTATGAAGTTAGCACCGAATAGCGCAGCGTAATTCATAGCTTCAACACGGAAAACAGAACTGGTATCTCGTGTGTTTCCTTCGTACTGTGAAGGTTAGGAATTACGCAGCACTATGAGCTTGGAACCATTATTCGCACACCCTATTTCTCGTGGTTTTGCCATCGTAAAACACGGCCTCTAACTCCGAGCTTTAGAAGACTGTGTATAAACGTGTACATGACTAACAGTGTCGTATGCTCGCTTAATATCTAAAAATACGGCAACTGTCGTTTTTCCAAGCTTGCGTTCGTGTTCCACCGAAGTGACTAAGTCTAGAATGCAGTCCATTGTACAACGTTTTAGACGAAACCCGGCTAATGAATGCGGAAGGCTTTTGGTAGTTTCAAGCCACCATTGTAAGCGTTGATTAATTATTTTTTCAAAAAGTTTCCCAACGCAGCTAGTGAGGCTGACTGGCCGGAACGAAGTTAACTCCATCGGGGTCTTTCCTGGTTTCAGGAGAGCCGTGGCTTTGGCTGTCCTCCACTGTTCAGGCACAGTTTCGCCAATCCAGATAGAGTTAAACATTTTTAGAAGATTGCTAGTTGCAGTCGGACTGAGATTAGCCAGTATTTCCCATGTTATCAAGTCGGGACCGGGTGACTTCCGTTTGCGAGTTGATTGTAGGGCGCATTTCATTTCTCGTAGTAGTAAAGGGCGGTCCATTTGTGTATCGGAGGCATGTAATTCGCAGTCAATGGCTTTTTGGGCTATTACACACGATGCACGGTACCTTAAGGTCCGAGCTGCATTGCTCGAGTTTACCAGTAATTCACAAAATTGGTCTGCAAGTACCAATTCTGATACTCCTCTTGATAATGCCATTGCGCGGAGAGGATACCTCTGTATTACTGGTGAACGGAGTGCTTTGACTATGTTCCACTGCATTGTGAGATCTTTCACAGCTGCCATCTTGGCACAGAGTTGTCGCCATCGATGCCTGGATAGCTGTTTCAGCTTGCGGCGGATAAGGTCGCGTACGTGCTGAGCTTTTCTATATTCCTCTATCATCCCCGACCTTCGATATTTTCTTTCTGCTCTACGGCGTATCGCCCTAAGCTTCTCGTATGATGCATCTATTCCCGCATACTTTTCGGGGGCAGATACTGATTTAGTTGCATGGTCAAAATGTGCCTTCACAATTGAAGTAAATTCTTCTAACGTATCCATATTTTTACAGTGCATTGTATTCAGTCGCCGGAAGCTACGCCAGTTCGTGATATTGATTTTCTTTTGTTTCCGGCTTAAAGACTTTGCTTTTGAATACTGTACAAGAATGGGAAGGTGGTCGCTCCCGTGGGTTTCAATGTCTATGTGCCAGACCATATCAGAAAAAGTATCCTGTGAGCAAATTGTTAGGTCCAGGGCCCGTTTGCTCGAAGCTGGTTAACTTTAACCGCGGTTAAAAGTTTACCACCCTTCCCTACTAGGTACCTAAAAGTGCCTAGCCAAGTTTGACGAAGGCTGGATGAGCGATAGCTCCGTGTTTTATTATGGGGTGGTAGCTGGTGTCACCTCCTGGGGTTAGCGAATATAATTGGCTTGCGTGGAAGGGTCCCCGAAATGGGGGGACCCAAAAATGCGCGCTACCGTGTTTTCGCGACGCAGCGCGGCATACCTTTGAGCTCAAGAAACAATTTTTATTGCTCGTGGTACAGATAATCGGAAAGGTAAAACTAATTTAACCCTTGTTTGGAAAATTTCTAAATATTTGGCTGTCTGAGGTGAAGGCAATCCTCGTTGAAATTTCCTTCCAAGTTCGAAAGAGGACGACGAAGTTCAGTCCTAGAAACGATGAGAAAGAAGTGAGCAGTAAAAGGCGGGCGTTACCCCGGCAGCATGGTTTGCCAGCATGTAAGAACTGTATATAACACCGTCATAAATTGAAAAAAAACCTGTAATTCGGCTCCAGTGAAAATTGACCTATTAGTAAATTACCCTAACATCGAGGAGAACACTGGAGGCGTAATTCAACGATCGGTGCGCGCTGGCCTTCCACTTATAAAATATTCGAAGTAAATAATCATAATAAATCTTTGACGAACGCGCGTGCACGGCAAAATTTGTTGTAGGCTTTTTGCTTTACAATACTGACTACCGCAGACGCCAGCACGCGCAGCGCGTGTAACTACACTCGTAGCATGCACCTCGGTGCTTTGGAAATTTAGCAAGAGGTCTATGGGGACGCTGTCTGCTTTTGTGTGCTATCAGTAAACGGCCGATTGAGTCAAGGCAATCCACTTTTCAAAGACGTTGCCATGCCGACAACTATCGCGTTCATTTAGGCTTAGGAATTGCCAGAATCGAAAGACTATCTAAAAAATGCGGCGAGGTCATTGCTCATGCTTTGCGTTTCAAGTTAGGTAAGGCAAATCGAAAGCCTCTTGCACCATTCATTGCTGACAAACGCGCCCAATATTGCAGCTACAACGACGTATTAGTTCCAAAGCGAGCGGCGCTCACTCACCGGGGCACCGCCATGTTTCCCTGCCGTCCTTACTCTGCCGGTCACATGACCTAAAATTCCCCCTCGTAGGGAAATCCGTTTCACCGCGGTTAGTTAACCAGCTTCGAGCAAACGGGCCCAGAACGCTTGAATAACTGCATCCTCGAATGAAGGTTTGTGATCCATCGTTCAACACACATATATTATTTTTCTCAATTATATCTTCTATTATTTTACCGCGCTTGTCACATTGCATCCCTCCCCATAGTGTATTATGTGCGTTAAAATCGCCACACATAACGAACGGACTGTTAACAACATCTAAGATGGACGTAATATCTTTTTCGGTAATAGCTATGGCTGGTTCAATATAAATGCTAACTACGCTCAATACATTCTCGCCAAACCTGACTTTGCATGCAACATATTCTGGTCCATCAGATGAAGATGTGCATAAAAAGGTCGAGTCGAATTGTTTGTTCATACAAATTAAGGCTCGACTTGGACCACGTGGACGTTTTGAACTGTACGAGACATATCCAGCGAGTCTGAATTGGTCATCCGTGTGTCCTTCAGATATTGTAATAACAGGAAACTTAAATTCGGCGACGAGCTTCCGGAAGTCACCCATTTTTGTGCGAAGAGAATTGGCGTTCCACTGAAATATTGTCGTTCGGCGATATTCTTCATTCATTTATATCGACCTAATTCGAAGCCAGTAAAAGAGGCTCCATAGCTAGAAGTGTTTTTACCTCGGAGATGTTCAGAGCATCAGGAAGTGATTTGATGATGGCTTTCACTGCCGGAAAGACCAGTTGGAGAAGCAATTGCTGATCGATCCCTTGGTGTGGTGGGTTGGCCGACGTATTAGTGCCGCTGATGGCCGTGTCACAAGTGGTCGACATTTTTGCATGGGAAGTTGAGGGTCTTGAAGCTCTGCCGGCGACAGATGCCGTAGGCACCGGTGACCCTGACTGTTGAGATGTTCTCTGTGAAAGTGGTGCAGAGGTCATTGGATCACACTGAGGTGTCTCACTTGCGGTGTTTGCCTGTTTCTTCGACTCTCGTTGCAAAACATGTGAGTACGTCCGGTCTTTCTTAGGCGTTGATGTTTCTCTTTGACTTGGTGTTTCAGGCTTGTGTACGGTCTCTGGATTCGAAGGTGGCGATCTACGATTGGGGGCGCGACCGTTCAGTATTTCCTGTTTCCTCAGCGCGGTGGCAGCTTTCTTGCTGGAGCAGCCGGCATATGTTGCTGCATGAGAGCATCCGCAGTTTGCGCAGTTTGGTTCAAAGCGATAGTTGCAGTCCTTGTGGTGGTGTGGACCGGCACAGATCTTGCAACGTCTTGCGCTCCGTCAGTTTTGTGCGATATGTCCAAACCGTTGGCATTGGTAGCACTGAATTGGGGCGCCAAAGTATTCCTCCACAGGGTGGCTCGTGAAACCTAAATACACACGATTTGGCATCGGACGGTCTTGTATTAAACGAAGAATCACGCTGTCCTTGGGATGAGGCGTTGAGTTACCGTCCTCTTGTCTCCTGTATGCGACCTGCCTTTGGACGTACGTAACACCTGCATCACGTAAGTACTCCAGAAGATCGTTGTCTGTGTACTGTAGTGGAACTCCTTTAATTTTTTTTATGTTCTCCGAATGTGACTTCGGCGTGGATGGTTTTACTTCGAATCCCATGAGAGAAGTGGTCGCTAGCAATTTATTAACTGCAGGTAGTGAAGTGACACTCACTGCGAGACTACCATCCTTAGTGATTTTGTGGGACAGAATTTTTTCTGTGCGATCCCAAGCACCTCATTTGCCAGTGAATTCGGATTTACTTTCCAGAACGAGTATTCCTTGGAGGTCGTATGAAATATAATTGGTATTCCTGTCGACCTGTTTTTCTCGTAAGTCACCTGGATGAATTCGGTGTCGTCATCTTCAATCATGTCTTCATTCAGTTCGTACGTAGAAGTAGCACCTTCAGATGAAGGGTCGCTCGTTGATGTCTTCATGTGTTTGTGTGATATATTTACCCGTGGTCTTTTGGTTGGAATGTCTTGAGCCTCGGCGTTGTCTGCAGTGACTGTTGTTTGTCTGCTTTCAATTAAGGTTCCAGGTCCTTTTAAAGAGGTAGATTCGCCTTGCTCTTCCGGGAGGAGTTGAAAGCGGTTCGCAGTTGGTACCGCGTTGGTCGGTGGGCTGACATCTTGCGCTCTCAGCCCACCGCCCGCCGAGGTGCGCTTCTTGCGGCTCAGATTGGCGGTTGGGGGTACGGCGCAACATAGCGCAGAGCGCTATGTTGCCCCCCTGGGGGCAACATAGCCAAGGTATCGTTTGCAACGATGCGATGCTGTGTTTTGTTAATGTTGTCTATTTCACGAAAATCGAGGAGGAACAAAACCACGAACGTACCGTTCAGTAGCTTCGTCGTCTTCCTTTCGAGATCGGTCTATTGTGGTAGCCGTGAAACGCGAACTTAATGGCGCCGCTGCTTCGCGGCGACGCGACAGACCTGTGTGAGTCATATGAATCTGAAAGAGACACAACTACCAGCTAGATTGCGCGCGTCGCTGTTTCGCAACATGTGACTTAATCACAAGTTCCCGTGAGCTATGATTTGCCAACGCTCTAGATTTCCTCTCCAACCTTTCCCTCACATACGTTGACTGATTGGCACCCTTCCGCATATTTGCGGCCAACTATTTTTAACAAACCCCTCTCACATCTTTCTTTCCCCCTTCCCCATTGCCTATGCGAGTCTTTCCCCTTCCTGGAGGATAACAATCTGCATAGGGGTTAAACCCCTTTTCCCGTTTTATACATCCCCCCCCCCCTCACCAACCATCTGGAGCGCGCGTGACGCAGGCATAGTTGTACTTCCAGGAGGCAGCGGTAGTGCACGAGACGGCTCGTGCTTGACACGCGCAAGCCTACAGCGGCGTTGACCCTCGCGCGGAAAGACTACAGTTCCCGCAATGCATTGCGCCGGAGGAGGCGTAGCGAAACTGGCAGTGGGTCGGTGTATTACCTCAAGCAAGGTTCACACATCTGCGTTCCGACGACAAAAACAACACGAACGACATGACACCGGGACGATTCTGTTTGCATTTCAGAACGTGGCAGAGATGGCAAAGAGCAGCTTTATCAAGCAATCATGTGTCACGGTTGTCCCGGTGTCATGTCGTTCGTGTCGTTTCTGTCGTTCCTGTAGCTCGGAACGCAGATGTGTGAACCGGCCTTTACGAGCCTACTCTGATGTTACACTTGAACGCCACGGAAAATCGGTCTTCCCACCTTTTCGAGGCGTCGCCACGGGTACGAATACTAGCGGGGTCTATTTAAGTGATTTGTTCGGCACACAAGCGTGCCGAACCGAAGGTTCGATGCCTCGAAGGGATGCCGCGAACTTCTTTCGAACCGAAGGTTCGATGATCGAATCAAGCGGTTCGAAAGGTTCGAAAGATTTCGAAATTTTGAACTTTCCATATCGAGAAATTCAACGGAAGTCGAATTTTCGAACTTGTTAGACTAAGAAGTTCGACGCTTTTAGAAATTTCGAACTTTACACGTTCAGAAACGCGATGTTTTTCGAACCTTCGAACTTATTACGCTAAAAAGTTCGATCCTTTTCGAACTTATTACGCTGCAAAATTCGATGCTTGTCGAACTTTCGACCTTGATAGACTAAAAAATCGATGGTTATTGAACTTTCGAATTTCTTCCACTAAAATGTTCGAAGCTTTTCGAACTTTCGAACTCCCTACGCTAATAAATTCGATCATTTTCGAACTTCCGAAGTTATTTATCTAAAGAAATCGAAAATTTTCGAACCTTCGAATCCTGAAAAGTCAAAAGTTCGAAGAACTTCAAACTTTTAGGGTAAAAGTTCGAAGTTCGTCGAACTTCGAAAGACGGGCGGGCGGTTTCATTTGAATTCAAGCCGTGATGTACATTCGTGATTTTTTTTCTCGAATTTTTACATGCGGTGCAGCATTCCTTGCGAGCGACAATGCCGTTTATTTCAGTGTTCTGGCATGCTTAGTTTTTAAAGAAATAAATTCCCGAAGGAGCAAGCAAGGACGACGGGTTTTTGACAATTGTCGTTTGTGCCATATTTGAAGCGCGCTATAGCCGAAGCTATGTATGGTAGAGATGTTAAACGTTTTAAGACTTATCTATGTATAGCCTAGGTAAGTGTGATATGATATTGCTGTTCAAGATGAGTTTCGAAGAAATGTCCAAACATGTTTCTACGAGCAATTATGCCCTAAACTTGGTAATTTTTTTTCGTCTAAATTGTTTGAGGTATGGCATTTTAATTAACACCACAGACAGTGCATATTATTGCCATCTGCAGAATACAAAATGATGTATTTATTGTTTTTTCACGTGGAGGAATAAATTAACTCTTGGGGGAAGATTTCCAATATTGTTCCAGTTCAGCACGTCATTAAATGAAAAATATTTTTAGTTTTTTTTTTCTTGTTTTACGTTTTTGGGAGGTGTTTCTTTTAGCCTGCACACATTTTGGTAGGAAAAACTTGTGAATCTGCGAGAAAAAAAAAAAAAACCTCTGAATCTGCAAGAATACAACACTTCCGGCGGATTCTTGATAGTTTCTTTTTTCTCGAAAGCTTTTTATTTCCGCATTATTTGTTATGTTTCATTTTTTTATTATTATTGGCACAGTCATTTAGGTCGCAAAGACATAGCTTTGAACTTCCGAGCCACCGAGCATGTGACGAGTAGTGCCTTCTGACAACGAGTTGTAACAATGACCATCTACGCGATCTTTTATGCTGTGAAGAGCGACAGTAGCTATACATATGCATCAATAATTTGAATTTCAGATTAAAATAAGTTCGACCACACCGACTTTCCCCGTACTGTTTTCTTTAACAGTCCGAAATCCCCCCCCCCCCCCCCTCCCCCACCCTTTTTTTTTTGTCCCCAGTTTTTCCTCTTCCGACGCCACTGGTATGGTAGAACGCTCCTCGCCCTCGAGTTGTGGCGGCTTCTGTGCTTTCTGCTCGGCGTTTCTTCCGTCCCGGAAAATAAACCTCCAGAGCAGTTACAAACTAAAAAAATTGTCAAGGTGCAGGCGAGCTGGTGTATATTGATCATGATGCAAACTCCTGAGACTGGGTATGAAATTTGAAAGAAAAAGTGTAAGAAGACAGAAAAAGGGGGACAGGACAACGTCTCAAACTCGACGTTGTCCTGAGCTAACTGAGTTTGAGACGTTCGCCTGTCCCCTTTTTTCTGTCTTCGTACACTTTTTCTTTCAAATTTCATTCCCAGCATCAGGATTTTGCATCATGTACAAACTAAAATTACTAAATGCCAGCGTCACTCGGGTGGCGTTCGATCGGATTACTACCAGCGTGCAAGGGGGTAGGGAGGCCGTTTCGTACTCGATAAGTATCAACTGTATCGTTAAACAGTGCGTTCATATGATCACTACTGCGTGATGCACGTTAACCCCCCCCCCCCCCCTCCCCCCGGGCTGGCGGTCACAATCACTGATCTATGGTCACTCGTCACTCTGCACTGGCAAATATTCCAGCACATCCGGGACACTCGTCGTCTTATTTAATTGCCTGACCAACTTCGCGCAGTCTAAATATCACGCCCGAACTTTTCTAAACCTGATTTCGTGAAAACCACTGAGGCGTGAAAACGTTATTTGCAACGAAACTGTGGAGGAACATGAAAACCGGACTTCGAACTTTGCGCACTTGGACTTTAAAGAAATTCGAAACCTTCTAAGTTTTTTTCAAGTTTAGCCCTAAAAGAAAATTGAAACCTTCGAACTTTTCGAACTTTATGTAGAAATAAATTCGAAATCTTCAATTTATCGAACTTTATGTCTATAAAAATTCGAAACGTTCGAAATTTTCGAAATTCAGATCCAAAGAAATTCAAAATCTTCGCATTTTTCGAACTTCAGATTCAAAGAAATTCGAAATGTTCAAAGTTTTCGAACTTTAGATCCCGAGAAGTTTTAAATTTTCGAATCTCTCGAATTTCAAGTTAGGAAAGTTGGAAATCTTCGAATTTCTCGAACCTCAAGCAAACAAATATTCGAAATAATCGAATCCTAATTTTTAGAAACCGTGAAAGCTTCGAACTTTTCGATTTCGAAACTCCACGGTGTTTGAAAGTTGCGAACTTTTCGATTTCGAACCTCGGTACGGTCGAAAATATCGAAATATTTCGAATTCCAACCTCAATTCGGTTCGAAAATATCGAAACCTTTCGATTTCGAACCTTGGGTGGTTCGAAAATATCGAAACCTTTCGAATTCGAACCTAGGGTGGTTCGCGGCATCCCTAGTTATAACTTTGTCAACATTGCCTGAAGCCTATTCCAATTGTAAAATAAAATATCGAAGGTGTCTTCATGGTCCTTTTAAGTGTGCGTGCTTGCACGACAAGAAGTGTCACAGCTTGGCGACCACAACACCTTACGCGGGCACAATGTCCGCCCATATCAAAATTGAACTGGGCGGTGTTTTTAAAAACAATATTTAGCGCATTTAGTTCCCGGAAATCAGCAGCACATTCGGGAAGTTGAAGTGTCATTTTTTTTTATAACTGGCAGAAATTATGACAAACGGTTTTTCTATTCATTTAGTTGCACATTCACAAGAAATATTATAATTTATGTTACATAATTATCAAACCCGCGTCGTTTCTGTAACCATCGGTTCGAGACAGGTTCTCTGTCGCTCGGTTGACAAGTATTCATTCAACGTAGTAGCGTACTTCAACGACCCGCTGATCAATCTTGCCCTGTGCTACACCATTGTAAAATTTCATTGCGGGCTTGAATCATCGCGATATGTGTCATATAGGCCTTCAAGCGATAATAAGTGTTTTAGAATTTAATTGTAAAACGTTGATTCTCAAATATATTATTTTTGTTTTACAAGAAACTCTTACCACCCTCTGAGTACCCATGCACTCAACCATAAGAACGTAAAAACGCAACATGAGTAAACAACGGGCAAGGAGAGCACAGCGTCATGCACGAAGCCCGAGAAGCCCGGGCAATTGGCGCGTCGCAGTCGCGCCAAGCCGGAGCACCGGCAACCCGGCCGTGGCCGTGGGGCAGGTGCCGCGACGTTGCTGCGGCGCCGTGCGCCGCCGTCATCTATTTCTCAGTGTAAGCAGGCACACGGCACACGGCGAATTCTACGAATCCTGTGGAACCAGTAAATTCATAAGAGTGAGACACGTGGGTAGGCCAGGGCGACCCGGGTCGCGCGTGGACTGCAGGGGGGCGCATTTAGAAACCACGTGTGAACGTGGCATTTCGCATCGGCGTGAGCCTTTTTGGAACTGTTTTTCGTAAAAGTAAGCCTCAACTTCACGTCTCTATGACCTCACCAGGGTTCCTGTAACATTTCGCTTACTCCTAGAGTTTCCCCAAAAAATAAACGTCGTTATTGCTGCGTGAAAGACTGTCACAGTCGCGAAGGTGACTCAAGGCCTGTTCACACATGCAGCGGAGCGCTACAAGCATAGCGCTAACCTCGCGCTAAGCGCGTGCTGACCGGAGCGTTCACCAGCTTTGTATCGCACCGCCAAAACTGTTGCTCGTGGCAGGCGATAAGTAGCTGACGGCACGTGAGGCGCGCTACATCAGCGCTTCGCTTCATGTGAGAACCGGCCTTTAAAGGGATTATCCGGTCAAATTTCGTATTCATGAAAACATTTAGACCTCCTTGTCAATGGCTGTAGGAGCATCTTCCACGACAAATCGGAATTGTGTGTGCTTCCCTGGAGGAGTAATTGTATTTTAACCCAAGCGTGCATAAACGGCGTTTTCCTCTTCCACCTTCAGAGAAGCGGAGTTTCTGAGGTAACATCAGGCAAAGAACGCGCCGAACTGAAGTGCACTTCGAATTTTGTCCTCCGCGTGAGCGGTACGACGTGGTTCATCCTCGCTGCTGCGCTATATTTTTTTTTTTTTAGAATGAAAGGGTATTTTTGTTGTGCGGTTGTCACGCTCCACACTTCTCCGCGACATTTACAGTGGCGAGTAATATGGAATGCTGCGGTGCGTCGGGAGCACTGTGTTCCCACGGAGGAATGAGGCATAGGATATGGCAATTGCAAGACTGGTGTGACGTCACGTCAGGCATGGGAGTGCAGCCGTTGATACTTGCGAAATTCGACATGGAGTTTCGTTCAATTATCCGTCGTTGATTACACTAAATTGGGGTGTCGTTTAATGGAAGAAAAATGGCCTATGTTAATCATTAGGCTCCCACCAGGTAACCATCACGAAATCTTAAGAACTTCCGGTTTTCACCGGACAATCCCTTTAAGCGTCAAACTTGACCGCTTCCCTTCGATATCTTGGGAAGCGACACGGCGACAAAGTGGATTACTGCAGTGCGACGCATCAAGTAAGTGAATTTTATATTAATTGTTGAAGTGAACGAAAACACATGTGCAGGTTGGAAAGTGGTCTGAAAAACTCGTTTTGCAGACTACTCGGCAAAATAACATATTTATACAAGTTGTTTTACGAGTCTCTGAGACAGGAAAAAGAAGAGGATGAAGCCAGTATATAGCAGCGGCGCCCTGCTTCTTTGATCAACCTAGAACTGTTTTCAGTCGGAAATGTTGATCTATTTTTCGTGATCTCTGTCTCCTTCGACGCCTAAAGCAGTCCAGACCACGCCGATACCAAATTTTCCACGGTGGGTGGAGTTTTTGCCAGTTTTTCAAAAGACTTTTTGCTCAACCACACCGCGGACGCATTAAGCCTCACACCATAGGCCTACCTCCCCGGTGGAGGTTCGGCAGGCTCGCTCCCGTGCGACCTCATTTGCTTTGATTAAGATGACCATGCAAGTTACAGTGGAGGGGGAAGACATTTCCCCAGAAGAATTTCAGTGCGCCGGTTGGCAGTCGGCGTTTACCAAGCGTAAATCTTCCCAGAAGTGCTTGCCCGCCGAGAGCGAGCAGCCCGCCAACACGCCAAGTGGCAGTAGCAATGGCGGCTCCCGCACTCCCGCCAGCGTGAAGAAACGCCTTGTAGCTGCCTCGAGAATGCCTCGCTTGCCGAAGGAGCACTTTAGAGTCATCGTCCGACCTCGGGGAGGCATAAACGTTAAAAATGTTAGTCAAGTCAAGATCGCCCAGGCTCTCGTGACTGCGGCGGGTCTCTCTTTCACGAATGCTGCGGAAGACATCATCTGCCCCAACGCCGTGCAGAACATTTTGGTGGTCAGCACACCCTCAGAACACAACGCCAAGACCTATGCGCGGGTTGAAGCCATCTCCATTGGCTCAGCAATCTACGAGGTCAGCTCCTACCTCGCTGCGCCCGACAACACGTGCAAAGGGATCATAAGAAACATTGACCTGGAATTAGATCACGAGCAACTGAGAAGTCTCATCGTACAGCCGAGGAACCCCAAGGCTCTCGAAGCTAGACGAATCAAGAATTCCACCACAGTCGTCATTCTCTTTGACGGTCTCAAAGTGCCAAACTACGTCATGTGCGGCCTCAGTATGCTCAGATGCACGCTCTACCGAAGACAAACGGAGGTCTGCTACGCATGTGGCAGGCTCGGTCACCGAGCCGACGTATGCCCGACTCCCGAAAACGTGGTCTGCAGGGGCTGCGGAGTAATTCCCCAAGCGACCAACTTGTTTGTTCACCGAAGTGTGCCCTCTGCGGGGGGCCTCACCCCACGGCCGACAAGTCCTGTAAGCAGAGATATCAAGTGCCTTACATCGTAAGACAGAGAAGAAAAGAGCGACGTGACTACAACCAGGATTTTCCGCCGATGGGCCCGCTGTCTAGACCGGCCGTTCCACCCCGGGCCGGGAGTGGATCCCGGGGGCCGGGCATAACCAGGGTGCCCTCGAGAGGGCGATCCCGAGTCCGACTGCCGCGGGCTGCCTCCGGGGGCCGCTCTCGCTCTGGGGGCCGCTCACGCTCTGGGGGCTCGGCGGTTCGCATCCGGAGGCCTGCTGCCCAGGAGACCGGGTGGGCCGATCGCGTCAAAGGATCCCCGACACAAGTAACGGGGGGTACGCCGCCTGAGCAACACAACACCAGAATCGTACAGTTGGAAAGGGAAAACGCGGCGCTGAAGGGCGCTATTGAACAACTCAGGTCAGAGATGGTAGAATTAAGGTCGGCTCGCAAGCGCGAGGCTTCGCAGCCTCCGCAGGCCCCGAAACCCGAAAGGGAGGAAACATCCATGGAGGTGCCCGTCGAGGCGCCCTCCGAGGCGCGTACGGCCAAAAAGAGGGCCCTAACGAATCCCGTTCGCGATGAGGGACCAGATGAATTTCAGACTGAAATGAGGGTTTTGCTCAAATCACTCAGCGAAGCGGTTGCGATGCTTAACGATAAAGTTGATGCCCTTGACGGCAAGTTCAACGCGCTGGAGGCCAGGGTGGGCAGTTTGGAGGCAAGGAGAGGGACGATGGAGTTTTGTGTTCTTGCGAACAATGAACCTTCTCCGACCGGAAACCCGGCATCTTTTGGTGCCCAACACCTCCAAGCGGCTTCACCTTGTAGCATGGTACAGGATAGGCTAACTGGCGTATCCAGTCATGGAGGCTCATCTTAAAGCAGTTGGAATCTGGCAATGGAATTGCTGGGGTTTTCAGCGCAAGAGGGCTGTCCTCCAGCAGTTCATTCGATCCCATCCGGAAAAGCCGCACGTCATTCTACTTCAGGAAACACTTTCCGACGCTGTCACGTTACCGGGTTACAAATCGCACGTCATTTACGGTGAAGGAAAGAGGGTATCTGTACGCTCGTCTCCAAAAGATGCACTTTCATTACGCATGATCTTTTTTTAGACTCCAGCAAGATTGAGCACTCCTTTGTTGAAATCATTCCAAGTGGTCCGCTTAACTGTAGCATCTTTATACTCCACATCTACAGCTCACCTAAGGATCTAAAACAGAGGTTCGCATCGCTCTTTAGCAGGGCAGCTGGTAAAGCCGGTGGTTCCCCGCTCATCGTTGCCGGCGTCTTCAACGCCCCGCACCGAGCGTGGGGCTACTCGCGAGCAACGCGCAACGGGAGACGACCTGTGGCAGGCGGCGGCTAATGACGACCTTACGCTCGTCACGGACCCGGCGTTCCCAACCAGGATCGGCAACTCATGTTCAAGGGACACCACGCCGGATTTGACCTTTGTCAAGAACGTCGGGGCTGTGTCTTGGCACAACCTGAACGAAGATTTAGGCAGTGATCACAAAATACTCGCCACTTGCATAAACGTGAAGAGCAAACCGCTTAAGGAATTTACCATCACGGACTGGGATCAGTTTCGCAAGAGCAGAGAGGAGCGGGCACTGATCCAGGACTCGTCTATCGACCTGGAGCGCTGGGCGACGCAGCTCAAAGGAGACGTCAAATCGGCAACAAAGACGGTCCAGACGGACCTAGAGATTGATAGAATGGACAGCCGCCTCGCACACCTTCTGGAGGCAAAACAGGCGCTTCTCGACAGGTGGAAGGGGCAGCGACTCAACCGAACCATCGAAGACCACTGCCAATCCCTCACCAGACAGCAATGGGACGAGGTGTGCAACTCGGTAGATGGTCAAATGCGAGTCGGCGGTAAGTGGAATCTACTCAAGCACCTGCTGAACGAGTCCAACTCCAACTCCAATCAGAGTCAGGCCATTAGCAGAGTCCTCCACGAGGCCAGGCAGTCCGAGACGGAAGACGCCATCTTGGAAGCGCTGACAAACAAATACCTACCTATCGGTACCTCGAGCCTAGCGGATTACCCGTCCTATAAGGGGCCCCCCTGCCTGGAGCTCAACGAGCCTTTCACCGTCAACGAGGTCAGGGAAGTTCTCCAGAACCTCAACGGTAGATCGGCCCCAGGCCCCGATGGCATCTCCGACAGGGCGCTTCGAAACTTGGAAGACGGCTCCATTGAATTTCTCACTGATGAAATTAACCGCATTTGGGAGCAGGGATCCGTCCCAGAGTCCTGGAAGACGGCGACGGTCGTCCTGATCCCCAAGCCTGGTCGGCCTCCGGGGCTGGCTAACCTCAGACCAATTTCCCTTACGTCCTGTGTGGGCAAGGTGGCAGAGCACGTTATACACAACCGCATCTCAAGGCACATCGAGGGGAATAATCTCTTCCCGTACAACATGATCGGTTTCCGCCCGTCCCTGTCTACGCAGGACGCAATGAAGCTACTCAGACACCAAATTTTTAACAAGAACACGAGGGATGTCAGGGCTATCCTAGGACTCGATTTAGAAAAAGCCTTCGACAACATCACCCACGCGCACATCCTGGACTCCATTTCGGAGCTCGGACTGGGCGACACGTTTCACAAGTTTGTCAGTTCGTTTCTACGATCCAGGAAAGCCACGCTCAAGATTGGCGATCTCAAGTCCGACCCCGTGGAGCTGGGCCCGAAAGGTACGCCGCAGGGTGCGGTAATCTCCCCGCTCTTATTCAACATTGCCATGCGCAAGCTATCTAAACAACTCTCCACAGTTGAAGGCATCAACCACACTCTCTACGCCGACGACATCACCATCTGGTGTGTCGGCGGTAGCGAGGACGAGGTCGAAACTGCCCTTCAGGAAGCCCTTGACCAGACAGAGCACTTTCTCACCAACACGGGCCTTAAGTGCTCCTCGAGCAAGTCGGAGCTGCTTCTATACAGGCCTATCAGGAGGGGGCCCAAACCAAAAGGCTGGATGCCACTGTCCGAAGTAGACATAACGATCCGCACGAATACCGGTAATCCCATTCCCAGGGTGGACGTCCTTAGAGTGCTTGGCATGCTGATAGAGTCGAATGGCTGTAACAGTCGAACGATTAACAAAATCACCACGAAGACGGAGAACATGATCAGATTAATCAACAGAGTCTCCAACAGGCGGGGAGGTCTCAAAGAAGACAACCTCCTGAGGCTCTTTCACGCTTTCCTAATGAGCCACATTACGTACGTGGCGGCCATGCACTGCTGGCACGGTCACGAGAAGAAGTTGGACACGCTAATTCGAAAGAGCATAAAGAGAGTGCTGGGCATTTCCATGCAGGCCAGCACCGAACGACTCATGCAGCTAGGGGTTCACAACACCCTGGAAGAGATCATCGAGGCACAGGAAACTGCCCAGGTAGCTCGGCTGTCGTCTTCGCCGGCCGGAAGGAAGATATTGGCCGTACTCGGCCTCAACCCCACGCTCGTTGCGGAGCGGCGACATCAGCTCTCTGACGCCCAAAGGGCCAGCATTCAGACCTCTCCTTTTCCTCGTAACGTTCATCCACAGCACAATGTCGGCCGGCGCACAGCCAGGGCCGTCGCGCTTCTCAGACACGTTAGGGACGAACCTCGCTCGGCTTGCTTCGTGGATGCCGCACAGTATGGCCACTCGGCCAGGTTCGCTTCCGTTGCCATCGATCACAAGGGTTCGATCCTCAATTCCGCATCTTTCAAAGATTCTACTCCATCGAGGGCCGAGCAGGCGGCCATAGCTCTCGCTCTCCTGGACGATAGTAGATCGCACATCTACACAGACTCTAGATCGGCGGTTCGGGCTTTTGCTTTTAACTCCATTTCCGACGAGGCCTCTAAAATTCTTGGCAATAGGATTATCTCCTCGCACACCATTACTTGGTTTCCGGCACATCTCGATTCTGTGCTAGATTCCCTTACCAACCTCAACCATACTGCTAACTCTCGGGCGCGCGCTCTAACCCTCCGCACCGGGAAGGACGCCGATCTGCAGGGTGGCTACGGGGAATTCAAAGACATATTATTCACCTTTAACAAAGTTACCAAGCACTATCAAATGGGCAGGCGGACATTTCCGCCCCCGCATGGTAAACTCTCCAGGTCTCAGGCAATCACACTCAGAATGTTGCAGACTAGATCATATCCCAGTTTAGCTTTCTTCAGCATTATTGCTCCGGATACCTTCGAGTCTACCTGCCCGGACTGCGGGTCGGTTAGCAACTACGATCACATGCTCTGGCGGTGCCCCTCGTTACGGGGGCCCAATAAAGTCACCGAGGAGGAGTGGAGCTCTGCCATCACGAGTTCCGAACTTCTCCCACAACTCCGGGCTGTCCAGAGAGCCCACGATGCGGCGGTGAGGCTAGGCCTCCCCGTCCCCACGTGGGAGCGGCCCGCGGTGCTGCTCTAAGGGCGGCGCTTCTCAGGACCTCAATAAAGTTCTTTGTCTGTCTGTCTCTGAGACAGCCACATAGAGAAATACGCTGGGAAAGATCGGGCCGATTGTTGCTTCGCTGTGGCATCGAGGATCAGGCTGTCAGGTCTTCAAGCGAGATGCCCGTCGCCCCGTTCCGGTACTTGTAGTTGTAAGCGTGCATTTGGTTGCGACCGCGCGAGCCGTTCGGCACGCGCGGTCGCAACCAAACCCTTCCAAACCTGCGAGTTGTCAAATAGTGAATTTTCGTAGAAAAAATGTTTTTGTTTGTTTCGGCTACCAATTTTAATCCTGAGTCTGGTCACAAATGTGACGGCGTGGAGAAAATAGGATGCAAAAGTTTTTCTTTAGAAAAAGCTCATGCGAAGCGTAAATATCCTTCTCACACCTGCACTTTGTTGCCTGTCGCCCTTTTACACCAGGCTTGTGTACTGTTCTCTAGCATGCAGAGTTCGCTTCTAATTGCCCACATTTTATTCTAGTGTGAAGGGCGTCGGGAGAAGAAGAGGACGGTCGAGCGAGGCGCGAGCGGGGGCCAGCCGGCGAGGAAAGAGGAAGAGCGTGCTGCACGAGGCTGGGGCCGGGCAGGAACGATAGAGCCGTTCTGGCTGGTCCGGCCCATGTCGATCCCCGGAGCATTCCACCAGCGAGGTTCGGATCAGGACTGGCGGAAATGGCGAGCCCTGGCCATACCGTTATAGGCCATGACGATCCACGAGTGGTTCCGCAGCGAGGCTCTGACTGTGATAGCCCGGAACAGCTAGCCTACGCAGCGCTGGCGTGAGAGGGACGATCCTCAGGCCTGGACACGGACTCCGACTGCGAGCTATGAACGACGGGCAACAACTAGAGTCGGCGCGTCCGGACTGCCGGCTCTCGAAGACGGGCAACCGGGAAGTGCAGTAAACCCATTCGCTGCCTTCTCGTTGTGTTGTGTCACTTCCTGGGAGACGAGCGAAGACAGACCGATCGGGCGGCGATTATAATAGAGCGACCCCACTAGTGGTGAAGACAACTCAAACTGGGGTTCAAATGATAACTCTAGAACATGCTCTAAACACTTCGACCTATCAAGGCTCCAATGGTCTTAAAAAAACCACATAAAAAAAACAGAGACATGGCGCGCACGTGCACACGGGGACTGCTGAAGTTGGGGTCGCCGCCGCTCGCCACGGCCTGACGGGCAGACTGGCCGCCCCATTAACAGAGACACCCCCGCTTGTGGAGCGGAATGCCGCACTCTCGTGGCTCCGCCTGGCCATTGCCGGCTGGCTATCATGCGCTTCGCTATCTTGCCCCGAACGACACATAAAAGCATGATAACGAACAATGTAAAAGATCTCACTCGAAGCTTCGATCGATCATGACATCGCCTTTGTTGCACTTTTTGAGTGATGACTCATATGCGAAAGGTACGGTGCGGTGTGCGGTAAGATAAAATTGTTTGTTCGACTGGGTGCTGATGAGGATCATGCGAGTCACTTAAAGGGGCACTCAAGTGCTTTTTGGAGAAGCTTGTTTTTGGAAGCATATTGTTTGTTGGGCTTCAGTCAATAAAAATGACCAGTTCTAAATGGCAAGGCGCCCTAGTAAACTCACAGCAATAGAAATACACAGGCACTATATTCTCTTGCGGGGTCCATCCCCTGTCCCCACTACCTCCATAGAATTCGACCAATAGAAATAGTGAATTGCGAAAAGATTGCAAAAGTTATTATTATTGGCCATTTTAGTCACATGCACATTGTATTTCGACAACCACGTCAAATCTTAGGATGTAGGTGACGTAATACAGCTAATATTGTTTGACAACGAGCGAACTATGTTTTCTCCTTACGCGGGAGTGATATGCCCGCGCGGCGACGCGGCTGCGTCGCTCGTCAGGTTGAACTCCGTCGTCTACCGGTTGTCTTCCCGAGGCGCCCACTCCATCCCGTTCTCGAAGCAAGGTTCGTGAAGACGCAAATGGTTAGGTTGCACTGGGCAAGAAAACGACACCGAGGACCTCCTCCACATTCCTCGTTTCTGTACGGACAACTTCGAGGCATTCGCCAGCGGTGACTGTAGTTGTGGACACCCTCAGTCTGCTGTACCGGCGCTTCTGCTTCCCGTCGCCGACGGGACCGAGCGAGGAACCCGCGAAAAAATCCTCCGGTTAGTGTTTTGGTGATTTTTGTGAGTTTCATAAACGTCGCATTTGGCAGCAGTCTGCGTGACATACGTGTTGAGGGTGTTTGTTGAAGAGAGAACCGTGTTTTTTGACCCGCGTAAATAAACTACGCATCGTAGAAAGCTGAATATCACCGAGACGCTAGTGGTGGCGACATAATGCGAAAGTTTGCGAGCATCGTTACCTGAATCAAAAGGATACTAATACTTTATTTGTACTGTGTGGGGGAGGATTACCCACGCGTACAGGATCACAAAAGGCAATGCTGCCCATACCGGAATGGAGCCGATGTCCGCCTAAGCCTAATAACGTCACGATCTTTTTTTCTTCTATGATCTAGGTTTTCTCTCTTTTACCACAGACTCTGGTAATTTTGAACATGATCAGCATCCACCAGCTCGCCTGCACACTCATTGTCGTCGTGTTCTGCGGTGCAGTTTATTTACTTGGACCAGAATGCACGACTCTGTTTTCTCAAACAGCTGCTACATCTCGCAAGCCACCGGCAGGAATTCTTTTTCTCCCGACCTGACGGTTCGAGCTTC
>JABSTQ010001773.1:0-39463 GCA_013358835.2 Ixodes persulcatus | reverse complement strand
TAATTTCAAATATCGAGTCAATAGCGTATTTAGAAATCCATCTCAAGTCAGGCATTGTGAACGGAATGCTTATTTTGCACGCTTTACGGCATTTATTCATCTCCGACGGCATTATATTTTCCACGGCCTCGACGGAAACCTGCGGAGCTTCACGCCTGCTAAGCTTCTAAGGTTGCAACAGTTCGGTACGCAACAGGGCCTACCGCTTCAGAGTTTACTCTTCTGCGATATCCGATAGCAATGTTAAGTATAAAAGGCCAATAACGCATGAATCAACACCTTGAGCAAGCAGGCTGGCGAAAGGGCCTTCTCAGTGTTGCACATATTTTGAGCTAGATGGCGCAACGTGTCCCACCAAACTTGACTGCCCGGAGGGTATAGGCCCGTTGCTCTCGGGCACGGGGTGCGAGCGCGTCCGAAAGAGGCGATTATGTTATGCTGGCTGCACCATCCACGTGATACGACCATAAAAGCAACGCTGTAACGTTTGACTGTGCACGCGTAGCCACGTTCGAATACAAGCGTATGTCGGCATCTGTCCATGCGCGATAAAAAAACGTAAAAAAAAATGCAGTTCGCGGCTTTAGCGTTTTATCCAACATTCCTTTCAGCTCCATTATTGGTATAGCAGGTATGGTATTCACTGGACGCTATATTTGAGGGCGCTGCTTAGAGCGCATGCTCAGAACGTGCGGAATACACGTTGTAAAATAACTGTGGAAGCTCGCCGTCAGCACGCGCTCAAAAGTCGCGCACGCAGCTGTGACCGCCAGTGAATACTCCATAACCGCTCATTCACACTGGAAGCGAATCCGCGTTTGCAAAGCGGTTGCGAACGCGGTTGTATAAAGACCCAGTGCAATAGACCTTTTGCGAAATTCCCAAGCGCCAGGGAGCATGCTCCGAGTGTATACTCTGTTTCATACTTGGTGTGCAACGCTGTCAAAGACTGGCGCGAGCATGGGGCTTGATCTCGTAGGTCATTCGCACGCGTTCTCGCGCAAACAAAACCATAGATGAAGCCACGAGCTCGCGCCAGTAGCTTTGACAGCGTTGCACACTAAGTATGAAACAGAGTACACGCGCTGCACGTGCTGGCGTCAGCAGTATATCTTTTCTAAAGCAAATGTCTAAAACAAATGGCATTTGCATGCGCGCTTGTCAACGCTTTATTTTGGTGTTTTACTTCGAATCTTTTATACGGGGAAGGCGAGCGCGTGTGGCGCGTGTCCATACATTCCCAGCATTCTCCTTGATGCTTGGGTAATTTAGCAATAAGTCTATTGCACGCGTACTCGATGACATCAAGTGCGCGTGACATTCAACCGCTTCGTGAACGCGGATCCGCTTCCAGTGTGAATGAGCGGTAAGGCTTTATCTCGTAACCTCCGTGAACACGGTATGTTTCACTTTGCGCTTGCGCTATTAGCGGCGAGATGTTTTAGTGGCGCCCTCCTATGGTTACCTTTCGTGACGTCATTACCTTGCTAACAACAAGTTCGATGGTGTTTGTAAGGAGCATGGTGAAGCTTGAAATCATTGCGCTCTTAAAGCAACACTACCAACACCGCCGAAATTGAAGTTCTTCCATTCCTCTTATTTCCGTCGATGAGAAATCCTTTGCTGATGTCATAGCCAGCATTCGGCCAGTCGCGGAAGGCCGACCACAGCGACGTTTTCAATCGCGCACGTCGCCAATATCGAAGCCGAAGCTACATGCAAAAGCATGTTCCCTTGAAGATGCTCGCACTGCACGAGCGCGACTGCTTGGCAACGACGCTGAAAAATTGGAGCTTGCTCTTCTACCCTCTGCTACGCTGGAACTTGCAAATGAATGAACTTTAGTGGAGAAGCGTAATGCCCACGGTGGTAATGACGCATGTTCGAAACGCGAGCCACAGATATTCTCTTTTGCTCGCCTAGAGCGCCGCTAAAAAGCTTGAGAACTACGGACCTATAGACTTTTCCAATGTTTACAAAATCACAGTCCAGCGTGCGATCTTCACAGCCCAGCACGTGCGTGTTCGTCGCTTCGGAAAGCGAGGAAAGCACGCGCCATACGCACGAACACTCAAGATGGCACCGGCCACACGCTCTTTTTTGGAAAGGTCTATAGACGATTGCAAACAGGGCATCTGGTGGCCGCCATGCTCTTCCTCGTGTGAGCAAGCACGTGGAATTCCAGGCCTGCCAAGGCTATCTTCACGTGCATGCTGCACGTGCTTGCACGGATGGGGCACCAGCCGGGACGCCATGCTTGCAAACGTCTATAAAGGCACAAAAAGCGTGCCAAATTTCTCAGTGTTACGTAGTGTACGCGCTTACATTTGTTACGTGCAGAGAAGACAGAGGGATATCCAGCTCGCCTTTGTTGTAGATACAAAATTTTAAGTGATGCGCGTGCTGAGATGCGAGCTGACAGCGCTCAGAACATCGCCACCGTTCGTGTCACGTCCTAAAGGATCAACTGCCGAACCTGTCCCGCACACACGCTGAATAAGACATTTCCACTGCCAACTAGGGCCGAAACTATCCGCCAAAACGCCAATTTATTTATATGTGTGAGTATGTCTGTGTGTGTATAATGTCGTTCCCACTAAATGTATGGTGCCACAGACCTACGGGTTCGGACCATTGGCCTTTTTGTGGTGACCAAACTCTCCTCAAGAGTGAAATAAAGAAATATCAATATCAGCGACGACCTCATCAGCACCTAAACAAAACGAAACCACTGCGATGGTTACCACTGCGACGGCTGCTGAATTGAAGGAGGACGTCAAAATAATAAAGTCACTATTTCGACGTCTTACGGAAGTGACGTCACAGACGTCGAACTAATTTTTTAAGATATTTTGACGGTGGATGTCGAAATAGTCACTGTCTTTCAAATACCTCGCTCTTTCTGACAAAGATGTGAGGGCCGGTGGCAGACCCAAGAAAGAGAGAAAAAAGTTTAAAGATTCAGACAACTGTTTATTACGGAAAAAGGTCCGAGTCAGTGGGACGGACGGAAGCAACAGGGGAAGCGAATAACGCGACAAGCGGAACTGTCGGGACTTCCTTTCTTTGGTGCTCATTGGGGCAGCACTGAAAGACGTGGACTTTGAACAGCTGAATCACACTGTACACTCTAGAAAACGCCAGTGAGTCTACTTTTCAGCACAACACTGGGAGAGTCAATCACCGCAACTAACAGAGGCAGCTCAGGGAATGACGATGCCGAAACATAACTTTAGACCAAAAAACGCAGGCTGAGTTGTGACACGTACTAAGCAATGCAAAACGTCACGCTTGCACTGCTTAGGGCCGGTTGCACCAACGTCGCTTACCTTAACCCAAAGCGGCTCTTTCCTAAGTCGGCTTAGCGCCCTAAACCGAGCTCGGATAAGCACGGGCTTAAATTCCGGTTGCACCAACGTTAACCCGGCTTTACAGACGCGCCCCTAGCTAAACGCTGGATTTGCCTAGGGAATGTAGGGACAAACAGAGCGAACTAGGAAACGCTCAGGGGGACGAATAAGATTGGCGGAGAGGAATCTTGTGATGTAAACAAAAAAACCTGCTGTAGTAGCCGTCGTCGGCGTCTGCTTTTCGCTGTATTTCTTCGGTGAGTAACGAATTAAAGGTCTCCAAATTCAATCATTTTTTTCGCTCAACTTTCAAAAACAGGAGTCAACGCTTTAAATAAACACGAATGCTCTTTACAAATGTGATTGTGTGTTTAGTATCGGTTGATAACACAATATTTTGACAGTGACAGTAGTTTTCGTGCTCACATTTTGAGATAAAGGAGCTATCGGGGGCCCCGAATCTCACCGAACGCGAGAAGGACGCTCTACTCGCTACATCGCTGAAGACAAAACATCATCGAGAATAAGTAGGCAAGTAAGATGACTACTAAAATCAAGTCATGCCTGAGACCAATGAAGTTCAAAACAGTGTCGAACTCGCCACGGCAGCTGCGAAAATGCCCGGAAATCGTCGAATAGAAGTCGTCGAGTTGTCGTCGCCACGAATAGAAGTTGTCGTCGCCACGAATGAAAGATATAAAGCAAAATATTCTTAAAAAGCGCGATCACCAGAAAAGTTACGGTTATGGAACGATGCAGTTTTCTGAAGCCAAGATTCTACTGGCGAGACAAGGAAAATTCACTGAAGATTGTCTCGAAACTCAGAAAACGAAAACAAATGACTTTTCGCTGTTTTATAATTTAAAAGCGCCGCAATCTGATGCAAACGGCAGAAGTGTCGACGATCAGCTGATCGCCGAGATCATGTACTGCCACTATTCAACGTGCTGATCGGATTGAAGGATATGCGTTGCAAGTAGAAATAAACAAGCTGGTAAATAACAATACGTTACAGTTAGGCGAAAATCAGTAAGGTATACATACGAATAAGCTCGTTGACAGAATAACCAACGGGAATACAGACGTGAGCCCCACAGCTCCGTACGTATCTCGGTTAGGGCTAACACGCACTGAGAGTGGAGAGCCAGCTTGAAAACAGGAGTCGATAAACACTTCACGCGACAATATTTTGCATCCTTGTCACAATCGAAGGTCATTCTGTCGAAACTCTCACGTTGTTGTAGCCTAAAACACTTTGTACAACCAATTTTGTCGACCGCCACAAACCAGCCGCCATGTTTTAAATCCAGGATTAGGCCCGCTTCAGACGGAGCAATTTCACCCAGCAACTTGACGTCGCAACACCAGCAACACGGGCCGCCCGCGTTTACACGCAGCAACCGAATTGCTCCGACTTGCCATCATCATCATTAAATTTGGTTTTTCTTTCACTATTTAGACGCCCAGCTACGCGCTAAAAACGTGTTCTTATATCTTTGAACGGCGTTGAGAATACTGACTCATTTTTCTGAAAATGTTTATTTCCAAAAACGATCCATTTCCAACCAGAACTAAGTCTTTAGCTGTCATCATCACCACCACATGGGTGTCAGGTGAAAATTTCGCGTCCCTGATTGGCTGCAGCCGCTTCAAACGTCTTCGAATTGCTCCGAGTTGCTCGCTTGTTCGAGCCGGACCCGATCTCAGCAATTCGCGTCGATCTAGGGAAAGCTAGGGAACAACCCGCCAGCAACCTCAAAATTGCTGGAAAAGTTGCCCCGTCTGAAGCGGGCCTTAAGAAACAACCAAAAGCAAAGCGCCCAATGTTGAGCGCTTACGATAAGCGTAGTTTAGTGCTAGGTTTAGCGATAAGCGATTTTGGTGCAACCGAACGAAACCGAAACTTAGCTTAGGTGCCCGGCTAAGCTCCGCTTTGCGCTAAGCGGCGTTGGTGCAACCGGCCCTTAGTGTCACAACCCAGAGTGCGTTTTTTGGTCTAAACATATGTTTCGGCATCATCATTCGCTGAGCTGCTTCCGTAAGTTGCAGTGATTGGCTCTCCAAGTGTTGTGCGGGAAAGAAGACGCACAGGCTTTCTTTAAAGCGTAGACAGGTTAATAAACCATTTCACCTTGAATGACAGATTTGGTGTGTACACAGCAGCTCAACATGACAAGCATAAACACAATGCCGGTCAGAAACCTGTGCGAGTACCATGCAGAAACGTATTGAATTAAACTTTTATTCTCCCCAAGGCAAGTGAGTCAATCGTTGTTACCAGTGTAACTTGGTTACCCTTCCAGAGTTGAATCAAAGCTTCCAGCCGAACTGGGTTATCAGCCGAACTGGGGCCTCGGCCGAATGGGAGCGTTAAGCCGAGTTGAAACTTTCAGCCAAATCAGGGCTTCGGCCGAATGGGAGCGTTAAGCCGAATCCGTACTTCAGCCCGATTGGTACGAAACTGGCTACGCGGAGCGCAAGTTCGTCTGCTTCTTTTGCAGGGGTTGTGGTGACGTCAGAACGCCGAGCTCCGATCGACTGATTGTAGGATAGTGGGTAGACCTTAAGCAAGCTGCCTTGAGGTCTATCGACTATCCTTCAAATCAGAGACAATCAGAGCTTGGCGTTCTGACGTCTCCACAACCCCTGCGAAAGAAGCAGACGAACTTGCGCTCCGCATGCGGGCACCCCCGAAACATCTCGGCGGTAACGCTGCGAGCAACGTCCGATAACATTGCACCTCGTGAATTCCCAGTTTGTTGCAGACCATCTGACCGTTTGTCGGCGAACCGGTTGACACTCGCGCGTTCTTTGTCTGCGTCTAAAGAAAACGGAAGTGTCAGGGTTGGCGATCCAGACTGCGGGGCTTGGCAGCTGGAAGGCCGCTCCTACATTTCTCCTCTTGCGACCGAGCCTTGTCGGGGGAGCTTCCTGTATTATACGTCGCCAGAATCATTTATTTTTTACTCTTGAACCTATCTGTGCTTGAAGATCGGTTGGCGCCACTGCTCACTTCTGTGCATTGTTGTGGGAGGCAGGGGCTCGGGTGCATGTTGTTTTAAAGGGGCGGTGCAACGATATTCAATTGGGATGTTTTTCACTTTACACGAGCTTACTGGCACTAGTGGGACTCAAGGATACTCGCACGCAACGCCACTGACCAAGAAACTCCTTTGTTGCGCTGTAATTTCGAGGACTAAACCGAGTGTTTTCATTCAATCTCTCCTTCACAAAACCTGATGACGTAGCTGGGCGGTAGCAGTACCGCCCAGTGACGATATTTGAATGCGGCTCATAGATTGGACCCGAGCATGGCGTGGACACTCGATTTGGGCTCGTGATAATCGATCGCTCGAGAAGCATTCGGGTAGTGGCCCGTGTCCAATCGCTGCAATGACGACAACAGCCGAACCATAACAATGTCTGAAACTCAGCGCATGTCCAGTGCCTTGCCAACCCCAGCGCATGGCTATGATCAACATTGGCGGCATATATTCGGCTCCAGATCACGTGGCCGCTTGTTCTGGCTGCGAGTTGAGGGTGTGAACGCTGCTCGTTTTTCTTTATTTTTTTACTAGGACTCCTATTGCGTGGGGTGAAAAACGAACGAGTATTTCACAGGTCATTAACGTCAGGGATCCGTTCTAACCGGTATTTGCGCAAAATACAAAAATCGTTGCATCGCCCGTTTAAAGGGATGCTGAACCGAAAAACAGAACCAAATTCTTTGTCGTTTTGATATTTACAGCACACGAATGGCTCTTAAATGACGGTACTTGAAACAATAAAGTAGTCTAAATTATATGATTTATGTAAATAAATATTCGAAGGTGCACCTGGTGAGTTTTTTGAAAGCTCGTTTCGTGACGACAACAAACTTGTAGTACGCAGAACGCGGCTACGGTGAGCCATCAAAGTTGGCTCGGTTGGCTCCGACCTACCTCGTTGGCTCCGGCGTGCGCTCACGCCGCGTGGTGGCGCGACGAAACGGAAATGCGACGTGCGAACCCCGTCCCGAAACGATGAGATATATTTATAAAAGAAGTGCAATTTTATCTGAAATTTGTCGAACAGTGTTCATCATGTCGTTTTTGACACGACACCTATGCGGCGCCGAACGGCATAGCGAGCGTCGCGAGCAAGCGGCATCTTGGCGGCATCAAACATCAGCGCTGTCGAAGTCTCCGTGGTCGCCGTCGTCATGGCCAAATTATCAGGACGGGAAAGAAATCGCCGAACTCCGAAAAACCCACAGACCAAAGTCGCCGCCGTCGCTACGACGCAGGTGCAGAAGTGGACTGGGGGTGGCAGGGTGCAGGGTGGCTGGCAGGTAGTGCGCAGCTAACTTGGCTGGATTAGTTGGCAAACTTCCAACGCGACGGGCATCCGTCTACTATTATTCAAAGCGCAACTTTCTTCCACGCTGTGGCGCGTCGGCAGCTCAACTTGTTCACGTCAGTTCCGTTGCAGTTTGTTGACGTCAGTTCCGTTGCGAGTAATCCCAGAGGGCCTCGCGCGCATCGGAGGCTTCTGGCGCTTCTGGCTCAATCAGCGGTCGTCATTCCAAGAAATATAATAATCCGATCTCCATCCCTTTACATGAATAGCATTTTTAGGTATAGTGCGGTCCCGGGAAGCTTGTCCGGGGCTTATTTCGGCAACTTCAGATATCGGTTCAGCATCCCTTTAAAGGGATACTACAACGAAATTTCGGCGCTCATTTTTTTGTCTATATCTGTTCAAAAGAGCAGTATCACATGGAACATACCAATATCTTGTTAAAAAAGTCTCGAAAAGGAATTTTAAAACGAATTAAACGATTAGCAAAGAGCACCTGGTGGATGTCGCTAACACCTCGTTTGTAATGCTCGTCTAGGAACCTTGACAGCTAGTGACGGAGGTTGTCTCGCCTCCGGCCACGACGAGAGAAGGAGGAACTCCCCTCTTCCCGAGAATCCCTTTTGTGTGTCGCAGAAGTCGCTATTATCCCCCTACAAGATTATAGAAGATTAACCCGTCACTCAAAATACGTACAAAAGCAGCCGCTTCGGTGGCTGGAACGACTAGGCCATCCTTTCGGCGTCAGCCTCGCCGTAGCTTTGCTCGTCTCGAGACGACCTACGTCACGATTGCGTTGGATGTCACGTGCTCTAAGCTAGGCCTTCTCCGAGCGCTTGCCAGAGTGGGCCGTTTATAACGAAAAATACAGCCACCAGGATCAAAATACAAACGTGCGATTGTCATTTACGGATATTGTGGATCATATTCAACCTATTTTTGAACACGACGGGAATATTTCAAATTTTGTTGAAGTATCCCTTTAAGAAGTGCAATTTCTCACGCGTTCGCTGTTTGGAAATAAAAAGGTTTTGTCGCACTGCTGCTGTACGGAGGACTATTCTTTTAATGTATCTGTACACTGCTCACCCCGTGTACAAAATTTCCCCCCCCCCCCCTAAAAACTGCTCACAGTGTTTTTATTTGTTTTTTTTTTTATCGCAAAAAGTAAACTACGCATTGCGGAACGCTCATTCTCTGCGCAAATGTGGCGTTAGGGGACCGAACCAGATGCCAAAGCAACCGTTATCTCAATAAAACATTATAAGGAGTTTTCTGGTTGTCCGTACCCAATGCGCCAGTTCTCCGCACTAAGCATCAAAACGATTGTGCCGACGATAGAATCGGCGAATGAAGTGCCAAGCTCAATGAGTACCTTGGATGATCTCGCGCGCCTCATGAGAATATACCAGTCCAGTACACACGAAACATTTTTCACCCTTAAAGGTGTAAAAAAGGTGTCCCAGAGTTTTACACCCTCCCCTTATTTCGATATAATACACCTTTTTCAATCGTAGTAGAGGGCGTAGTTCCATTGAACACCCTCCAAATTTCAATGGTGTAAAAAGGGTGTGGAAAAAACTGAAGTAAGTCGAACACCATTTTTGAATGGTGTTCGCCAATCTAAGACCCACTTTAGCCAGGGTATTTCAGTGACAAACTCGGCGACAAATTGTTAGAGGCCATAAATATTGCCTCTAATCATTCATTTTTACTGGAGATACATTCCTTGAATTTAGATGTATTTTGCCTTACGCGAAATATTGACGAGAACAAAATAACGTACGTGTAATCTTCGCAATTGCGGAGGTGGTGCACATGCATGCCGTGATTGAATTGTCAAGTATGTAAGGCGCATGATTTTCCCTCGCATGCGATTCATCAGGGTCATGATACCTCCAAGGAAGCCGGGCCTATTTTACTACGGTTCTTGAGGTGAATACGAGTGTAGCTTCCCGTCAATGCAATAAAAGCTGCGCTGTCACAAGCCCAAGTCACCAACATGTCACACCACTGGCGCATCTGGTGTCTCAAGATACAATTCTAAATCTAGGGTGTTTTCAAAAGCCACTCGGACGTAAAAATATTCAATAAATAAACACGAATATTGAGAGAAAATTGGTCTTTCACAAAGGTGTTATTAAGTGGTGCATTTATCGTGATTAAATTTTATGGGTGTGGATTTCAATTAAGAAAAAAAGCAAAAAAAAATTTCTTTTATGCACGGGGAGGTAAACGGCGAAAAACGGTTGGCTGACGCTGCTACCCATGACAAATGGCACAACATATAAAGCAAAAACGTGAAAGTATTTTTTTAGGTGAATACCGGAAAGCAGATCCGTCAAATCCGAGGATGTCTGTGGTACCATCTCTGAGTAGCAGATTCAACCAGACGGTTTTTTGACATTTTCTCTTTGTGCACATAAATAAAACCGCATTTTTTTTATCAGGCTAAATTTTTTTTCCAGAAACCTACATTCATAAAATATTAAATTCCTCACCTAGGGACACCTTTGTAAAACGTTTTATTGCACTCTGGTCATTGGTTTATTCACACGAAACTTTTTCACACGGACATACCTGTAAAACATCCTATATGTAAGGCATCCGTCCGCCCGCTTCTTTTGCTTCAACCAGTACTTTCATGTATCTCGCAGGAAGCCTCCCGGTCCCTGGGTTTTGCCTTCGCGTTCGCAGCAACGACCGGCGTTTTGATTTTTGTTTTTGTTTTTTAAGTCATGCCGTTGATCTTCTCTTCCTATCGCGTTTCCTACCAAATTCTCTCCCTCATATTCAAAGACTCCGAGCTGAATTCACGAGGAAGACTCGATGCATCTTGAAAGGCTGTTTCACACGACTCTCTAATATGCTTTCCCCGATCAACGTCCTTGTAAGTTTCGTTGCGGTGATGGGCGAATTTTCGGCGTCAACTCCACCGACCACGCTCAAATTTGGATATCCTGAGACGGCCTCCTGGCTTCAACTCTATCAAGACGCTTGGAAAGTGAGTTTTTATTTGATTCTAAAGATTGTTTATTAATAGCCCACTCGATACACTTTGGAAAAAAAAAATTAGTGAGTGAATAACATCGTCTTTAAAAAGCGTGGTACGCATCATGCAAAATACAGTCTGCAGTCACTGCCTCACGCGTGTTTCTTTTTCGTGTGACGGTCATATGTCAGATTGTTCAAACAAGAGCTGTCTGCAGATATCTTCAAAGCGAACATATCTGTGAAGCAAACATGTTTCGAATATGAATGATCCCTGTCCGCAGATAGATCTAGCTGTGATCGCCTGTGCAGCGGACACCGTGTCATTCGTACGGTGTATGAGCTGGGTGACTTTAAGCCGCAGTCATACCATCACATCGCTCTTACATCGAGCAAAAAAACTCGTTGTTCGCTGGAGACACAATGACATAATTATCTGCGTGGACACATCAAGCATAGCATGTTTCGAAGGGAGCGAAAGATATAGGGGTCAGGAGGGGGAAGGGACCATGGAGACGATTGTGGACTCTTTTTTTTAGAAAAAGGTGTTTTCCGACTCTCGAGGGACCTGGCAATATACGCTCACTCGGTTTGTACAGTTCTATGATGTTTATTATTTTGTATAAAATCAATCAACGAAACCGAAAGTGACGTACGGCTTTCCCGCCGTGCAACCTCTCTTGAAACGGAGGTGACGTCAACGGTGAATCGTCGGTTTCGGTAGAATTTAGTGGTCTCGAGCATAAATAGCGCGGTGAGCTGTAGCGGCGCTTTGTGGTTTGAGAGCGTTGTACCGCTTTGCGACTGCGAGTAACCGGGAGACAGTGGCGTACAAACTTGTTTTTGAGTGGGGGGGCAAACCAGACCCCCCCTCCCCCCCCCCCCCCCCCCCCCCAGGGCCAGGGGGCGGTGCCCTTGGTATACCCCTTGGCGCCGCCGGCAAGTGTTTGCCCTGCCCAGTGGCGGCTGTTTCAGGGGGTGGGGGGCAAAACACATGCCTTGCCCCCCCCCACCCTGAGAACTGGAGGGGCAAGCGCCCCTTGCCTCCCCCCCCCCCCCCCGGTTGGTACGCCCATGCCGGGAGATATACGTGCTTTGCACGCCGCTTGTCTAGCTATATACTCCTTGAATTGGTAGCCAAGCTTCGCACGAAGTACCGATGACCAGGTGGATCGCGGCCGTTTCCCGACGCAACGCAACGCAGTGAAACACACATTGTTGCGTGTCGCTGTTACGTACCGAGTGAGACAGTTAACACCGTGACAGGCTTAACGCGTACCAGCTTTACTAACCCTAGACATTGCGGAAGTATGGTCCTGCTCGAGGAGGCTCGGCGTAAAAGCGACGGAGTCTGGGTCTCGCGCACGGGCGTTTACCGATGCCCTCGTTCTAGCCGATTCGCGCACAACACTTTAGTGCACAACAGGAGCAGAAAGGTCTCGTTGCATGAAAGACTGGATGGATGTGCGGGAAAGATCGGGGCGTGCTAGACGAGGTCTGACGGAAGCATTTTTGTCGTGGACCCGAACGAGTACCGGAAACTGCAGCGCGGCAGCCTGGAACAGTTTTTGCAGCTCCCGCTTGGAACCAAGAATCGCGCGACGAAATGAACAGAAACACAATGATGCGCCATTTATATTTCTTTTATCAGAAAAGAGGAATCTTATGTCGATGTCACCCTAAACGCTTTTCAAATCTAGTCCCCCCCCCCCCCCCCCCCCGGCCCCCCCTTCCGCCCTCTATTCGCGAGTGAAAGGCTTCCGGGTTTTCAGTTTTTTCACGCCACGCCCCCGCTGACTGAAATAGTATTTTATCTGTATTGCAGTAATCCTTTCGGACAAAACTATACGGTTTTCGTTTGTTTTTTTACGTTGTTACTAAATAAATTGTTTTTTTGTAACAATTTACAATTGACAACGAGGACGGGCGTTCTCCATTCACTTCGACCAATCGCCTGACGAGCCTACATTGATTTCACTATCCACGTAACTCAAAGGCTAGACTTTTTTTTTTCTACAATCTCGGGCGTCGTTGTCATTGGTCCCGGCGTGATCTTCGCTGTATCTGTCAAATCATTTTCTGTTGTGCGACGCACAAGCGCAACATCGGATTAAAACTTGGTCAACATTGCCTTGAAAACACCTGATATCTATTTTAATCGTTAAACTAATTAACTTCCAAGTTGTTTTTATGGTACCTTTAAATGGGATGAAGCTAAATTTAATCACCGAGTTTCGCTCCCCAAATATAGTCAGAAAGCGATTATATTATGGCCTTTCTTGGTGCTTTGGAGTACCCCTGGGATATACCCATTTCTACAGTGTTGTATGTTAGAAAAAATATGCCCGCGAGTTAGCAGACGGAAGGTCAATCCATGTATTCTTTAGTTCTGTCGCCAAATAATACAATCACCAAGAAAAATGCTGGCAACGTGGGTACTCGCGCTCCACATGCTCGCCTTATCGATATAAATGACTAAAACAAAATGCATAGAATAAGGCTTTGAAGAACCCATGCGCAATGTGAAAGTTGTTCCAGGTTTTCGCTTTACAAAAACTGTGAAGCGCATGTAACTACACTTACAGCATGCTGCTTGATGCCCAGACAATTTGGCACATGATCCACGAAAAAGGGAAACCTGAAGACCGATGAGAATTAATTTTTTAAAAATTACAATGACAATCAAAAGGAGAAATATACACTTATCCGTGTTTTAACACATCACTTTTGTGGTTAACATGATGGTATTTTAATAACTGGTGTTAAAATACCAGTTATTTTAAGAAGCAATGACGCACTAGACTGACCACATTCTTTTCATGATAGTGCAATTTATGCAGTCGTAATCAAAATAGACACGTTTTAAAATTGTCAATCCTATTTTCTGATTATCTATATTAGAAAAATCTGACACGTGTAAGGCTGTTAAAGGGATTGTCCGGTCAAAACCGGAAGTAGTTTAGTTTTGGCGCTCGTTACGTCGAGGGTGCCTTCATATAGACAAACGTTATTTTAATTTTAATAAATAATCTTCCCTTATTAATTTAACCTTTCAAGAGCGTATGTACGAAACTGCACCCCGAATTTCGCCAGTGTCAATGGCTGACATCCGTAGCTGCTGCGTGAAGTCACAAAACGCAAAGGTTTGTCGGATGGTCGGGATAACAAGCGTTCGTCGACGATGTCTTATATTTTGTTTCGAATTATATAGTCTCCTAGGCTTTACCCTACTGAAATACAGTTCTTTTATTGCAGTTCCTAAGTCTGTGCAAAAAAAAAAAAAAAAAGTCAAGCCTTTTAGCAGGATATTACTCGAAAACAGCCATAAGCTTCGAGCAAACGTATGCCGTTTCGCGGAAACACAACTGCGACGGCCACCGATCGAACTAAAAGCTCTTGCAAAGCAAAACATGCATTTTTTTTTTGTTTGCCTCTGAAGCGGCAACTAGGTACACGAAGCGGCATCTGGGTACACATATCGGCGGATCTACTGGATCGGTGATGAGGCTACTGGTCGTTCCCTCGGAGGCGATTTCCGCGGGTCGAAGGCAAACAGCGAATCGTTCAAATGCATGTCGTCACTTGACTTGGACGAGCTTGGTGAGTCGTAGCCACGCTCCATATTTTACTCGCGGTTCAAATAGAATCGGGCTGCACGCGTGCTAAATACAACTTTTAGCACCCTTCCAAAAGGCCTAGCTGTTGGTTTCGGTTTCGCCGCATAATCAAACTAATTGATACGATTTGGGCGAGGAGTGCGTGGACGTAGTTGAATATCGTTGGCACAGCATCACGCCTCAGCTTACGAGGCTTCTGTCCGCTTAGAGCTCAGCTCGTAGTTCTCTTCTGTGAGATGATTGCTGTATAAGCGGAAACCCAGTCCCTACGCATGTCGACGATCCATTTTGCTCCTCACTGCACGTCTCGCGGAAAAGTGTTGAACATCACGTCTTGGCTAGCATGTGCTGCCCGGTGGTTGTGGCACCCAACCGCGGAACAAAAACCTCACCCATCCACGAAACAAGTCGAGCGCAACAACAAAAACGAAGCACGCTGCGGCGTTCACTCGCAGGCAAACGACGAGACGGAATGCTCGATTTGCGTTGTGTGACGTCAAAGCTTCAATGCTGCCAACGAAAGCCGCGTTTACGCTAGGAAGCGATGGGAGCACTATAAATTCAATTACTCTTTCAGAGGGGCATATAAAGTTCCGATTTTGCGCGTACGATGCGTCTCGAGGCAATAACAATGATATTCAATTGTTTTCTCGAATGCGAAATTTGACCGGACAATCCCTTTAATTCATAGGCGCCAAACTGTTTACGAAGGATTAAGCATTGTTGACTTCGTAACCTGCACTTGGAGTGAGACAGCACTTGTTCTCTTTTCCTTGCAGTTTATGACACAAGAGGGTCCTCTCTACCTCGCCTACACCAACTTTAAGACCAGCCGACACGGACAAGACATGAGTTGCGTCAGAGCGAACAGAATCTCCATGAACGAAGCAAATCACGAAGTCGCTCATAACGTCACGTATTACAACGCGACAGTCGGGAAAACGTGAGTGCGTACAACCCCGGGCGTGCTCCGCAGCTTTTAGGACGTGGAGCGAAAGCTCGCGCTGCAGATAACCGTAAATGCTGAAATCTTTCATTGTAGAATACGTTTTATGCGAGCATAACTCCGTGAAAACGCAAGTTGTAAAAGCGAGACGGAAACGTGTTGCGGCCGTCGGAAGTAGTCTTAGTATACGTAAGCAATTGGCTATTTTCAAAATTCCGTCTGGCAACATTGGCGGTCGCCATTATTTGGCGACCGCCACTTAGGCTAGGTGGCTGAAGCTACCGCCCGTTACGAAGGGTATAGCCATTAACGTCCATCTATCCATTAATGTGAACCATGCGTGTGATTGGATCCGTGCCCTCCCCGAACGCCGACGCAGCTTCGATACGAACTGAGTCGGCGAATGCGGAAGCAACCTTCGTTCCCAATACACGATCCAAGTACCTGCCTAGACAACGGCGAACTCGGACAATTGGACGAGCCGATGGTACCAATCAAACAGCGTCAAAAGAGGACGAACAAGGTGTTCGTCATGTTTCTGCAGGTGTTCTTTAATCGCTAAACATATCACAAACACAAAAAGGCCTAGTGACTTGCGCTTTTGGCGCCGCTCGAGTGGTCCCATTAGGGAGTTTTCGTAGACCGTGTTTCCCCCTCCGCTAAGCCCTCCGCAACAAAGAAGCCGCTTCTGCGCTTGCACGCCCATGACCTTGACTGTAGAGTTCCGGGCATCGTAGCGGGTTGCGGAGAGCGTTGCGGGACGACGGAAACGATCTACGAAAACTCCCTATTACCTCGTAGCGTCGGCTGCGTCTTAATCTGAAACAAAGTATAGGTGGCGCGCATTTTTGAAAAGGGTATATTTTTTTATCCAGCTTTACTCACCTGTTAAAGTATTCTACGCATGACGAATTTGTCATCTGTAACAATGTACGATTCCTTTTTTTTTTCTAATGCAAAGGCTAGGGGCACCTTATCGAGAGATTTTAGCAAACGACGGTGCTTGCGCTAAAAGGCACAATTCAAAGCAAGGTGAGCGGGCCAGTTCGCACTTTTCACCTTCGCTATCTTGGATGCATGAATGCCTAAAAAAATATTTTGCACGATGCGCGTTAGCAGAAAAAGACAACCTTAATCTGCTTTTCCAAAGGTCTGAAGCAGCTTCTCCAAATCTCAGGAACAAGTCGACTTGCAGCGAAATAAAAGTTCACAACTTTAAAACTTTTTTTTTTGCTCTGGAATTATGGTTTTGCGCATTCTTGTTTCCTTGAAGCATACGTAAACCCTAAGTGCAAATTTAAGGCAGTAATTAGGGCAACCTATAAACTAACGTTGAACTAAGTTTCGCGCCTGAAAATACACCAGCTGTTGTATTTGTCGACTCGTGAAATGCACTTTTTACTGCTTTTAATTAGTACGGAAACGTATGTCGCGTAAAATTGCGCGTAGTACAGGGAGCCCCAAAATAAATCTACAGGGTTTTTTCACCGCAAAATTAAAGTACCATTGCCGAACGTTTATTCTCCGCCCAATTGTAGCGTAACGTCTCCAACCAGATACCAAAGTTTCAGAATAAACCGGAATCTCATTCAAAAGCTATAAGTGTTCTTTTAAAACTTTCCGTACAAAAACTGGGCCCGTTTTTACCCGTTTTTAATAACTGGCGCCATTAAGCCCCCAAGTGTTTGAGGGCTCGGTCAGTTGTCATTTTTACATCGAAACTTTTAGAAAACCATAAATAAGTTCTGAATAAAATAACGGTTAGTTCTGAAACTTAGGCATCTGAATCTCACCGCTGGTGCTACATTTTGGCGGAGAACGAGCGTTCGGCGATGCATAGTTTATTTTTGCGGTGAAAAATACCCTGTAAATTGTCGGGAGGGGGGGCGGGGGGGGGGGGGGCACCTTGCACATCACGTAACTTGACACTTTGTCTTTCATTAAAACATGCCTGTTTCTGTAGGCATGTGGAAGAAGTGCATTTTGATACAAGCAAATAATAAAAAAAAAGTGTAGCTGTTGTGACTCTAATAAAAAGGCTGTTATCGAATTGCCGAACAAGGGCGTGAAACTTGTAGTGTTAGCTTATGAACTGAGAACTTGATACTGTAGCTGGTTTTCTTTTTTTTTAAATTTGCCTTTGCATCAGGTTCCTTGAGATAAATTTAAAACTGTTCTAGTATCATCCACGCAACAACTACATCAAAGGAGCATCTCCAAATACTGTTTATGAAAACACTTAGCCAGTTTAAACTCAGATTGAATAGAACAATTAATTTTTTAACTTGAATTTATTTTCAGCATGAGCTTTACGAAAGTGCATCGCGCTATCAGCTCGGAGGATTACACCAACAAAAATATTCTTATATCGACAGTTCCAGGGGGTAAGTCGTTTACTCGTGTTCGCAGTTTTCTTTTTGTGTCATCTCATTGTCGGTGAACAAAGCATGCTCCAAACTTGCTCTTCCTTTTTTGGAACAAAAGAAAAAAAATGGTTAAACTCTAGTGATTTTTTATTTAAGTTTATAGTGCATGATGAGGGGTATCATAAATTGAATTAATCTCATTGCCAATAATCAATTGCGACAGAAATGCACTTTATGCAATATTTCAGAACGTTCTTTCCCAAGCTGTTGTTTCTATTTCAAATCCCAATCGCTTCCGCTCAGACCAAGCAACTTTTTTCATATAATTACCAACCATGTATTTGTTAGTGAGCGACGTTTTGAATTCTGAAATATTTGAGATTTTTACATAGTTTATGTCTATGCGCTTGTGTATATATCTACTTGCTATAGACGTTTGAATTTTGTTATTATGTCGAAATTTTGCTTAGTCAATATGTTGTGGAATGTGTGCTTATTCTTTATTGTTCGTTGATGAGTAATAATTTAATTTCTATTTATTAAAATTTTTATCAAGTGTTACAAAATATAATGCAGAACATGCCTTCGAGGTATTTTGAATAAACAAATAACTGAATAAATATAGTCGCGCACCATATTGTCAAAGAGGCAGGGCTAGTATGATGAGTATTTTTATCCACATGTAGCAATTAGAGAGAAAAATAAAATATAAACTAACTTGTAGGATAGTGGTATACATTATCACCCCTACTCTATTTGAGCGAAAGAAATCCTCTCATCACTGAAACGTTTCTGTATTTCTTCCCTTGAACTAGAGGGGAACAATATTTACCCAGTCGCATTTGCTGGTCCGGAATGTGCCATCTTGCGAGACGACGGAAAGACTAATGGTGAGTCCTGCTTGAGCTCTCTATACTCTTATAAAAGATATTAATAAAATCGCCATTCATTCTAATACAAATTATAGAGTTTTTATCGAATTTAAGATCTATTTTATCAGCCGTATCACATTTGTTGACAACATTCCTTTTCTTAAAACGTCTTTTTGGTTGTTCCGATGATGTGAGAATTGAAATGCTAAATACAATTATTGTTCTTTATGAGGCGTTCTTCCATAAATCTTGGTGCGATCATTGGCTTATGCCTCTTAACTACGAGAAGTGCAAACTTGTATCATTCACGCGGAAAAAATCTACGCTTTCTTACTCATACTCACTTGATGGCGTTTCAATTGGCTCTACTCCCTCATTCAAGTACCTCGGTATCCATCTGGCTTCCACACTTTCTTGGATTCAACATATCGACGTCATCACTGCTGCTGCTTCACGGACTCTCGGCTACTTAAAGCGGAATCTAAAATCAGCACCTTCTCACCTAAAGCAACTAGCGTACACTGCATTCGTTCGCCCCAAGCTCGACTATGCCTCGTCCATCTGGCATCCATCACAAGCTTATCTCAGCGACAGTCTGGAAGGAATTCAAAATCGTGCAGCCCGATTCATTTCATCAGCATTCTCCCGCGACACCAGTGTGACGCAGCTTAAACTTACTCTCGAGCTTCCACTGCTCTCTGACCGCAGAATAATCTCTCGATTATGTCTCCTACATAAATTTTACCACACCAGCACCAACTTATTTGACTCCCTGATATCACGTCCTGACAGAATTTCGTCACGCCTTAATCACAGCCACTGCATCAAACGCATAACAGGCAAAACGATAGCCGTCATTCTTTCCTCATACCATAACTATCTGGAACACTCTTCCTGAAAAAAAGCATCCTTATTGCTGACCAATCCACTTTTCGCCAATCAGTGACTGCACATATGCAATAAAATTTAACAATTTTAACATGCATTACTGTGACTATTGATTTTACATCAATATTTTTTGTTCTATTTTTGTGTTTATATGTTTTGTATTACCCCACCAGCTTCCCCCCCTCCCCCCCTCATGTAACGCTCGAAATAAATGAAATGAAATGGAATGGCTATCATATAAAGTTCGCTGATTGAAACACCATCTTTCTTAGTACATACTTTTCGGCGCATATTATCACTCGATTGGTGAGTCTAGTGAAAACTTATGGATGTACTACATGCCTAATAAAGACGGCGTGTTACAATACTATTTTCTGTTGCAGTATAAAAAAGCCCCCCCTAAACACACACACACACACGCACACACACAGTAGTAGGAAAATTGCACCAGCTCACACAACTGTCAATCAAAGCCCCCAAGGGGGCGGGGCCAGCCCCGACCAATCACAGAGCCGCAGGGTGGGGCCTCTTCCCTCTCTCTCATCCCAGGGACGAATGACAGGGCATGGGCGTTGGCCAGTGGCCCGCCCCCTCCCGAGGTAGGCGGTACGTGAGGTCATGTACCTCAAACCTCAGACCTCAAACCGCAGACCGCAAACCGCAAACCTCAAACCACAAGTGTGGTTAACCAGATGTTGACAGCTGCGGTCATCATCTGATAACAACCACGTGATGTCACACAGGGTCCGAGCTTCGTTCGACAGAGGGCGCTATAGGACTTGAATTGCGGCGCTCAGGGCGTCTCACGTGTGATGTCACAGGGTTCGAGCTGCGTCCGACAGAGGGCGCTCACGTGATGTCGCACAGGGTTCGTGCTGCATCCAACAGAGGGCGCTGCGCTCCGGTCACATAATTCAAAGCAGACTTGACAACATAATTCAAAGCAGACTTTCTGCAGCGACAAAGAGTTGGAAATAGTTGCTGAAAGAATAGAGGAAGCAGTTTCAGGGCAACGGTATACAGATTGGACCTATGAGAGCCTAACTGGGCTTTTTGTTCTGGAACTAGACAAAGTTCAGAGTAAACGAAAGGGGAAGCGAAGACATAGACCAAAAAGCTGGTGGGACAAAGAAGTGAAGCAACCGATACAAAAACGTCAGGCAGCCTATAGAGAACACAGGCATTCCAAGCGTAGTGGGGAGTCGGAAACGGAAGTAAAAAGAAGATGGGACACTTTTATAACATGTCGCCGAGAGGCATCCAGTTTGATCAATGCGCAAATTCAGAGAAAGGGTGAAGAATGAATGAGTAATGTAAGCAAGAAAGATAGAAACGCAGCCAAGAAGTTTTGGGAGCACTTGAACTCACTCGGTGAAACGACGCAAGCTAGACAGAGGTTCATACTCTCGCATCAGGGAGATCAATTAGATGGAGATGATGCGATACGATATATAGGAGCAGTGATGGAGGAACAATTTCGGGAACGGGTACATGTGGAAGATAGGAGAACCGAAGGCAGTATCAGTCCAGCTTTTGACATCGCGGATTTTGGACAAAGAGAATGGGAAAAGGCGGAACGAAGAGTCCCTAGTGGCACGTCGACAGGCACAGATGGTATCCCAATCAAGCTGGTGAAGAATTTGGGTCCTAAATCTAAGGCAAAACTAAGGGAGGTAGTGAGCACTATGGTAACAAAAGGAAATATTCCAGATGAATGGAGGCTTAGTAGGATGAGTATGATATATAAGGGAAAGGGAGATAAGTCTGACATTAGGAATTATCGTCCCATAAAGGTGACACCAGTTATTTACAGGTTGGTAATGCAGATTATAAAGAACAGACTGGAGGAATGGGTAGATTGCGAGGGCATACTGGGCGAGTTGCAGAACGGGTTTCGGAAACAAAGAAGCTTGGAAGACAATATATTTTCTCTAACACAGTGTATAGAAATAGCGCAAAAGGAAAACAGACAGCTCTGGCTGGCATTTCTGGATATCAAGGGTGCCTATGACAATGTGAACCAAAAAACTCTGTGGGACATGGTGGAGAGCTTAAACCTAGATGAAGGACTAACAGCAATATTAAGGAACATTTACAAAGATAATAAGGTGATTATAACATGGGAAGGAAAGGCAACGGGGAAAATAGAGATAGGACGAGGCCTTAGGCAGGGGTGCCCGTTATCGCCTTTGCTGTTTATGTTGTATCTGAGAGGATTGGAGGATAGACTAGAGAAGAGTGGGCTTGGATTTGACCTTTCGTACAGTAAGCTAGGCCAAACAATTCAGCAATCCTTACCGGGACTGATATATGCGGATGATATCGTACTAATGGCTAACAACAGGATAGATTTGCAGGAATTAATGAGCATCTGTGGTAGGGAAGGAGAGGAATTAGGTTTAGAATTCAGTAGTGAAAAATCAGCAGTCATGATTTTTAACAATGATGATGTTGAGAGACTGAAGATACAGAATATTACAGTTGAGAGAGCTAGTAAGTACAAGTATCTAGGAGTATGGAAATGTGGTGGTGCAGAATATCTCAGTGAGCATGAAAAGTATATAATAGGTAAGGGCAACAGAAATGCGGCTGTAATGAAAAATAGAGCACTTTGGAATTACAACAGGTATGAGGTGGTGAGAGAGATTTGGAAAGGGGTCATGGTGCCTGGCTTGAATTTTGGAAACGCAGTGCTATGCATGAAACTCGAAGTGCATGCAAGACTAGAAATAAAACAGCGTGGAGTAGGTAGGCTGGCTTTGGGGGCACATTGCAAAACACCAAACCAGGGAGTACAAGGAGACATGGGATGGGCGTCATTTGAGGGCAGGGAAGCTGTGAGCAAGATAGAATTTGAGGATCGGTTGAGGCAAATGGGTGGGGAGCAATGGGCACGAAAGGTTTTCAGCTATTTATACATGAGGAGTATAGACACAAAATGGAGACAGCGCACTAGGAAATTAAGAGGAAAGTTTTTAGGCTATAGTGGGGTTACGGAAGAGCAGGTCTCAGTTAAGAAGAAAGTTAAGGCCACAGAAAGAGATCGGTGGCTAGAGGGAATGCAGACAAAGAAGGCTCTGGAAGGCTATAGATTAAACAAAACAGTTATTGCCAAAGAAAGCATTTATGACAATTCTAGGGGAAGCTCATTGTTGTTTGAGGCAAGGACAGGTGTTTTGCGAACCAGAACATACAGAGCGAAGTACCAGGAAATGGACACAGTGTGCGCTGCTTGTGGAGAGGAGGACGAGACGGCTGAGCACTTGATACTCTACTGTAAAGGGCTTCACCCTATGCATACCGAAGACAACATAGATTTAATAAGGTCATTGGGTTTTAGAGACAGCGAAGGAAAAGTGGATTTCAAGACAGTAGAGATTACCAAGCAAAGATTAAGTGAATGGTGGCAGAAAGCGAGAGAAAACTAGGCATTTTCTTATTAACTGATGGCAAGGGGGATTTATAGCCTCACTTTCTTTTCAGTACGGAGTGAATATAGTTTTCACATTTAAATATTCTAAGCTTAAAGGGTAAGACAAAATGGCTAGGTGGCGTAAGCTACCGCCCGATCCAAAGGGCTCAGCCGTATTCATCCATCCATCCATCCATGACGGTCACGTGTTTTGAATTTGAATCGCTGCGCGGTAAATGCAACTTTTATTCGATAAAAAAGGCTCCGCGGCCGGCTGGGAATCGAACTAACTACTTTGTGTACACCAGCCCGACGCTCTACCCCCTGTTAAGCGGTCGCGGAAGCAATGTGCTACGAGCACATTGCTTCCGCGACCGCTTAAGTCGGGTTTGTTGTTCGTGTGTGTGTGTGTGCATTCGGATCACGTGATGTCCCGCGCGCTACTTGGCTTTTGTAATACGGTTAAAACAGAATGCGTCATTGCCGCAGGTCATGTGACCATGGTCACATGACCTGCGGCACTTGTGGTTTGAGGTTTGCGGTTTGCGGTCTGCGGTTTGAGGTCTAAGGTTTGAGGTACGTGACCTCACGTACCGCCTACCTCGGGAGGGGGCGGAACCCGGGCGAGCTCCGATTGGTCACTGGCCAACGCCCATGCCCTGTCATTGGTCCCTGGGATGGGAGAGAGGGAAGAGGCCCCGCCCTGCGGCTCTGTGATTGGTCGGGGCTGGCCCCGCCCCCTTGGGGGCTTTGATTGTCAGGTGTGTGAGCTGGTGCAGTTTTCCTACTACTACACACGCACGCGCGCGCGCGCGCACGGACGCACGCACACACACACACACAAACAAACAAACAAATAAACAAACAAACAATGCTCTCTTCTAGCTTTGATTGGAGGTTTTTTCTTCTCTGCAACGTTCGATATTAAGTGGAAAAAGTGAAGGGCTTTGTGGGAGGAGCTTTTCCTGCCTTATAGTTAACCTGCAAAGACTATAGGATGGAATGTTTCGCATTTTAGTCATGCATGCGGACACTAGTGTGGCCAATCTACTCGCACGCAACTCCATTAGTTTAAAAGTTTTCTTGTCGTGGCGTACTTCCAAAGCTAAACGCAGTTTATTTCTGCGGCCTTTCCTTAATAGTTCTTAATGAAAGTCGCTAAGATTACTACTTGGTAACGATAGTTGATAGCGGCTGATAGATTGAAGCACTGCGGGGCACTCGTTTTGGGCTCGTAACAATCAACTCCCCTTCGAGTATTCAGCAGGTGACTAGTGTCCAATGGCAGACAGGGATAGCCGAACTCTACAAATGTCTGGAGCTCAGCATGTGCCCTGCGCATTGCCAACCCTAAGGTAACTGGACCTTGGGAAAGTAGCGCCATTGCTTTCCCTGCCTGCTAGCCGGACACAAACATATATACTAACATACAGACAACCAAACCTCGCAGGGTGATTGGCTCATCGATCTCAGTTGCCATAGAAATCGCCAATTCGGTCCATTCAAATTGTCGAAGCTTCGAAAGAGTCGTTCTGAACCAGTCGCGCCATGACCGTTATGGGGAATCATCGTACTCGAAGCGTTCCCCGCCAATAAGTGTGTTTGGCACCACTGTGCATGCAGTCCACTTATCAATCATGCTTATCTCCACAGGTCTCTTACAATGCATGGCATTGTTGTTCTTGCGTTCTTAAAGACAGTAAAAATGTTTTTGAATGCCGCCAAGCACCGACGCCGCATGGGGTAGCGGTGCGAAGATGTGCGCTTGTTTCGCCGGCCGGTGTGGGGATAAAAAAATTTCGGTATCCAAGAAATGTTTTCGTAAAGCAACTGTTCACCGGGAATTCGACTGGGTTCACCAAGAGTGAAGAGGTCAAGTAAACACTGCTCTTTTCAAGAACCAAAGGGGGCTACCATACGGGGAGCTTGGCGCTACATTCCCAAGATCCAATGACATTAGCAAACCTCAAACCTTTGCTACGATGAACACTGATGTCACGCAGTCGGCACTTGATCACGTGGCCGCTTATTCAGGGCCCGAGATAAGGCTCTGCTTCGTTTGCTTTGATATTTGTTTTTCAAAAACATTCATTGCTTGGAGAAAAAAATTAGCGTAACCTATGAGCGGATATAATCGTGACATGGCCCCTTAAAAAGGTATTTAGATATATTTTTTTGTTTTTGTTTATTGGAAAAATATTGTCCCTCTATGTGTTATGACTCAACAGCTGTGTAGCGCTGTGTCGAGAAGCGTGTCTTTGACAAATCCACTTACTTGCTGGTTTTACGTTTCCCAGGTTGTATCTTTTGTAAAACTCATAATTGCATTTTTGCGATTCCAGGTACTTTCAAGGCCTGCGAACTCTGGGTGCGCGAGAGCATCCCGAAGAATCCGGCACCGTGTTGCGACTTTATTTTCGACCTTCTGTGCTCCACTGGTTACAAGTTGATAACGTATTACGAACCGTTTTGCACGGCCGATGATGAAGAATAAACAGGGCTTCGGAATCGAGCTGATGGGCACACTTTGTTTTGCATGACAATAACCCTGATAATGAATTGAAAAAAAAAAAATCCACCAGGACTCCCAATAAACATGATAGGCGTTTCTGGTTATTCGAACACGTGCCGTTTTAATTTTCGCTGTTATGAGTGCTTTGTTGAAACTGGCAGCAGTTAGTGTCTTGTAGCAATTTAATTCCCCAATGAAAAAAACAAACAGAAAACATTGCGAGGTTTTAATACATTTTTAGCAGAAATAATAATAAAAAAATAAAAAAAGAAAAACAAAAAAAAGGAAAAGACAGACGGGCAAAGAAAGAGGACGTGATACGTCTGTGTCTCGTACTCTTTCTGTTTTATTCTTTTTGGTAAAAGTATACTTATACTAACACGCTAGTTAAGAATATAATTCAATGAAGTCTGCCACAATAGCGTTCCGTCGTTTCTGAAAACGATGTCTCGAACGTTCGTTGAAGGTTTTCAACTGTTTTTAGATCCCCTTCCCTTAATTAGATATCTACCAAGTACTACATGATAAAGCTAATACAAGGGTGCAGGTGATCTGGCTAAGAATTGACATTTTTAGCTCTAAAGAGTGGAGAAACTCTTTAGGTTTAAAAATGTTAGTAAATGATACTTTGTGATAGCAAGTTTCTGCAACGTCATGGAAGATGATCTCGTAGCTTTGAAATATTGTTTATTGTGCGCATACTCGTGAAAGAAATGCATTTGTCACATGCTTTGGCGCCTGTGCTTTTGTTGATGAAATAGAGAAGGCATTGATAAAGCAGATAAGATATTCCAGGGTTGGTCAGAAGATATTGATGGATGGTTTTTGGCGATGGAATAGGGAATATATTGGTGGGTTCGTCGGTATGCTACGTACGGAAAATAATGAATGGAACTGGTTTCGAAGGCAGATTAGCAATCGCTATTGCTTCCGCAGCATTCAACAACGAAATTAAAGTAGTAAATTCGGTTTCATTCATATAAGTGAAAATCATTTTAATTTACAAATATAGAAACCATATATTAGATGAACTAGTAGAGATACATAAATCCCACAGTTTCTTAAGAAACTTAATTTTGCATATACCTGGCAATGACCAAGACGTGACGTGGTAAGAACAGGAATAAAGAGGGTGCGTAGGGGGGGGGGGTTGTAAAGGGGAAATCGCCAAAACTCGCCATTGGTTGGAAGGCTGACACGCACTGGTTTTCCAACTACGGACAAAAAGATTTTTTTTTCCTTGCTCTGTTCGTTTCTTTGGGCCTGTCTTATTATCGCGGGCATTAGTAAATATCTTGGTCATCAATACATTTTGTAATTACCTGTTGAAAATTTTGTGTCTGTGTGTCGGGCTGTTTTGTGTTTTTACCTTTGGTTTAATTTACTATAATTAAGAACCTCGTCAGACTGACACACTCTTCACAACAATGCAGCTACCTGAGCGACATTTGAGGGCAGGTTGTTATGCGCATCATTGCGCATAGCAACCTGTCCTTGGTTGCTATGCGCAATGGATGACTTTACTAATAATCGCTTGTACTGAATATAATTAAAACTTTGAAGTAACAAGCTTACCTGGTTATGTGCTTCTTTATCATTTTTAGCCGTATGCAATACCTACTTTATTTTTGCTGCAAAGTTGCGAAGAAAGTCTTGAATAGTGGATACCCTACCAAGCTTCTTCAGCTTTCTTTATATGAACAGACTCGTGTAATAAATTTCGATGTGAAGTTGCACATATGCAATACGCTGTGCGTAGGAAACTGAAAATGCGCATAGGTGTGCATGATAGACTTTGCTCTTATTTTTTTATTTACATGTAATGCCCAAACTACATGATCTTGCACAGCCGATGTTTCTCTTCCGGGTTTTCGGCCTTTATATATGCCGTAATAAAGTTGTCCAGGAAATGGGAGACCTTGGTAAAGAGCAGCGGATCCTCCCTGTTGCCACATTCCATCGGCCCCCCGGAGACGACTCCGTGAAGGAACCAAGTGTCTCCAGATTTTAACACCAGGGGTCCTCCGCTATCACCCTGAAATGAAAAGAAAAGGCAGTACTGTGCTTGAAAATACTGTGAAACAAGTGTAGCACTAGCTGGTTCACTATAGCGCTCCAATTAAAAACATCATGCTCAAAATGAGTGAGTAAAAACATAGTTCATTATTTCTGAACTCTCAGTTCTCACCCTTAAAGAACGGCCCTACTCCTTGAAGCCCGACTTACAAAACGTTTTTCGGCAGATTAGGAAAAGGCACGCCACCTTTCCCATTTCCCCCTCTCCCACTGCTGTCTTGACGGCGGGTGCTCCTTTTGTTGCTGCATCTTGGGGCTGGATAAGCCGGGATAAGATTCCGGCCTACCTAGCCCCAAAATAACAAAACAAACACATAAAAGTATTCGGAGTTCTATCAGTCGCTTGTTTGCCCAAAGAAGAGATGGAATAGGTTAAAACTCGTTTAGCATTTAAACACGCTGAAAAAGTACAAATAAATTTCGCAAAAACACTGGGGAATGTGAAGCGCACGTATTTTATTTATTTATTTATACTACAGGATCTTGTTCAGGACCGTTGTAGGAATGGTACATAAATAACAATACACAAACAAATACATGGTCCAAATGGAAAGGGAACTAAATTGTAATAGGATATATGTAAAAAAATGAAAGACGTTTAGAATTCTCTGTAAAGCCGAATCAGAGCGCAGCTCTGGAGGAGGAGGAGGAGGAGAAGGAACGGAGGGGAGGGTATGTCCCCTCCCCCTCCATACCCTCCCTCCCATTTTACGGGAAATTTTCGCTCTATTCCCCGTTAAATTAAGCAAAAATTTTAAGCTAGATTTAGCGGAAAATTTACCAACATTTTCCGGCTACATCTAGCGGGAAATTTATCAAAATATTTCCCCGCAAAATTTAGCGTGGAAATTTATCAAAACTTTCACGCTAAATTTAGCGGCGAAACTGTATTCGTGTTGAAGTCACATGACGTCAATTTCCCCTCTATATTTAGCAGGAAACTTTTTCCTCTAAATTTAGCGGAAAAATATTCCCACTACATTTAGCAGGATAATTGACCAAAGCTACACACGTCACACGTGACATCACACGTGACGTCACATGTTACGTCACGAGGGTTAAATCTTTTCGCTATATTTAGCGGAAAACTTTCCTGTAAAATTTTAACGGGAAAGTTTTACTCTCATAATACGTCACACGTGACGTCACGTGTGACGTCATTATGGGGAACGTCCCATGATGCTACGCGGGGTTACGCCGACGCCGACCCCGCTCAACCCAGAAACAGGCGCCTAAGAGCTGCGCTCTAAGAATATAAGCAGAGACACATGTGGAAAAAATGAACATACAAACCAAACGACATATGAAGTTGGTCTTCAGTTAACGTCGAAGTATTATCTTACACAATTCAGGTATTGGATGAAAGGTCTAGATCAGAAGTGGCCGGCGAGACGTTCGAAGACCCATAAAAACAAACCATATTAAGTAAAGAGCCGCTATATAAAAAAGGGGGGGGGGGGGAATTGCCATTTTTTACATTTTTTCTCTCCTCGGTTTGGAGTCAAGGCAAGTTCCACTAAAGAAACGATTACTTTTAAGTTCTTTTATTGTGCGTCCCCATTCGTAAGTCAAGGACCTTGTCCGATGTGCGTATGATGGCACGAAGCTGACGAAGTGCAAGCTTCTCTATTTTCTATATGTATTTCCCTCTTTTGATCTTACGAATGGAAAAGGGGGGGGGGGGGGAGGGGAGGTCGGTTTACCAGGAATCTGTGAGCCGCATTCGGGCCCCCGAAAATCCGCATGAGGCTCGCGAGCCGCGGTTTTGGCACCCCTGGCCTAAATTTTGCTATTTCAAAGGGTAGGTTTTTCTAGACTTTTAAAGTACAGTGGAGAAATTATTACTGGAACATGTTATTACCTGGCAATGACTCTACTATATTGTCACGAACGACGAGATGATGGAACAAAGAGTAACTAAGAAAACTCAACCGTTTAATGGGGTGAACTTGTGCCCAAAACAAGAAGTGAACATAAGATAACAACGAAGCGTCGCGGGCGTCGAGGTCGGTGTAACAGCAGAATCGAACAGGCTGGGGCGAGACTGACTGAGGATCGCCATGCGGAGCCTCTTATGTACACACCTTGGTTTCTGGAACAATCGGCCTAGAAGGTTCGGCGACGAGAACATTCACACCTCGAACAAGCAACAGGATTCTCGAATTTACTAGAACACTAAATTGCAAGGATAAACAAAAGACGCGTCGCTCCCAGGAATCTAACCCATGCACTTCGCGTGGAGGCAGGCACGATAACCGTTAGGCCACGGCCGCGCTGCCTACTTGGCTAGCTGCGCGCGCGGCATTATAATACCAAATGTTTCTTCGTGTTGGAACGCGCATAAAATCATTAGTATCATGTCATGTACCCCCAAAATATGACATCACCCAGGTAGAATACTACGCATTCTTTCGACTTAAGTGTTAGCAGTTTTACTGGAAGGTTGGTTTTTCAGTTAATAAAACAGCAGCAGCACGAGAATGCCCACCTTGCAGGATGATCCGGAGTCGTGGTCTGCACAAAGGATGCTCTGCGGCACCCTAGCGTCGTACTCCTCGCCGTTGCAGGTCTCATGTGACATCGTTTTTGTGCGGGCTTGCTTCAGGTGCGGCGACAGGGTGTCTGAGTTGGCTGAATTTAAGGGAGGCACATATTGCGCTTATGTCAAAGAGTTTTAGTAAAAATCCCTATCTGACTGATTAGCTTATTCCATACTTATTTTCCGTACTTCGTAGTGTTCCCTGTTAGACATGCATTACCAATACCAAGGTTAAGTCAGAAAAAGAAATATTCATACTAAGTGCCCAACTCCCCCTTATTCCCTCTGGCATTTAAGTGCAAACAGTACTTAAATTGATTAAAACCAAGGTAATGGGTGATAAAAAAAAAAACAATACTGCTCGCTGGGAAAAAATAACCCTGTGGTGATTCGAACAATCTTCCAAACCGCGACTTTTTCACAGATATATTGAGACAAGGAGTGACGCCCAAGGGCAAATAAGAGTAGCTGCAATGTACATTTGGTAGCCAGCTGCCACTAGACGGTCGCCCGTCCTATTGTATAATTTCTATGATTGCCCATTTGTGTACAAGTGTAGTTCAAGGTTGACCGGAAAATTTATTCATACAGGGGAAATGGACATTCTGTCAAGCTCGAAACTATATAACCTTTTCAAATTATTCCCTGCAAGCGTCCAGGCACCAGTGCCATTTCTTTTGGCGCTCCCCTGTTTTTTTTTTCAGCGTAAAGAAATTTAAGTGCTTCACTGCAGTCGGATAAACGTGTCCGTGTGCTTCATTCGTCACCGGCTGTCATTCTTAAGACAAGGTTAGTACCATTCGTACATTTTTGTCAGTAGCATCGCTTACTTAGCTTGCTGTTCTTGCAATCTTCTCAAAAGTTCAGCTTGTTTAACTTTTTCCTTCGCCAGAAATTTGGTTATGCAGCTCTGGTCAACAGCTAGGATACGTTCCTCTCTGCGATGAGAGCTGCAATTGCTGCGCATTCGTCAAATAATTGTGCTAAATTTTGGATATTCATAAGGATTACGTAAACGTCCTCCATAAGTTTCATTTTGTTACTTGTTCCGCTATTCTATTCCATATGAAAAAAAGTCCCGGTCAACCTTGAACGACCCTTGTACTTTGTGGAACAGCAGACGCACGCACTTCATCAGTGAAATACAACACTTGAAGCCTGAACATATGTTAAACCATCTAGCACGCCATAAAAATGATCTAACCTGGCACAAGCTTGGCAATCCTAGAGGCCTAACTTGGGCCTAATCTGGTTTTGATCCAAGGGGCTAGTTAGTGCCAGGGTACGCTTCTTGGCTTTTCTATGTTTTCTCTGCTGCAGGTATAAATGGAAAGTCTGGCATCAATTGCCAGATTTGAGCCAAACCTGTTACGCATGAACCGATGAACCAGCAGTGAAGCTTAAACCTGGCGCTTGTCTGGAAATTTATGTCCGAAGTTTCTACATGGAAATCGAGGAAGCAGAAGCGAAGCCTAACTCTATACGTTTTGCAATTTAGACCCAAGGTTGCTAAACGATAGTCAAACTACCAGCAGGTAAACCTAATTTTGTCACTTGCTTGGCGAATTTGAGCCAGAATACCGAGAATCTGGCCAAAGAAGGTCAAGTTTGGCTCTACTTGACATTTTCGGGCTTTTTAAAGACCTTTTTAAAGACAACTTAATTGTTTTGGTGAAAAAACAAAATGAATTATGCTACCTGGCAAGTGTTGCCGAAACAACTCGAACAAATAACCATGTCAATTGTGCGTTTTGAATGTACTCGTTATGAAACACATTCGCACATGAAAGGGTATGATGATGACTTACCTTCGAACCTTCCCCACCCAGTGACAAAGGCGGATGAGTGCGGAGCGGCTTCTTCCATACTTTTAGGCAAACACACCGGTGATATGGTGTCCGTGAAATTCACTTCTTCTTTCAAGGTGATAATGATGAGATCGTTCTAAAATTTAAATCAGAAAGAGATCCTCAATTCGATAGCATCACAATATTTATAATACCCCGGTTAGAAAGAGTAAAAAAATTTTATCCAGTTTAGTAAAGCAAATTTTAAATTCCACGCGGCACACGAGCTTGCAACAAGATGCCATAAACGGTCGCAGCATGCAAAGCTATATTAAAGTTGATTAGTCTATTCTTATCCTATTTTACCCTAACTCGAATGGTGTTTAAAGGGGCGATGCAACAATTTTTGTACTTTGCGCAAATATCGCTTAGAACGAATCCCTGACGTTAATGACCTATAAAAGGCGCGTTCGTTTTTCACCCCATCCAATAAAAGTCCCAGTAAAAAATTAAAGAAAAACGAGCAGCGTTCACCCCCTCAACTCGCAGCCAGAACAAGCGGCCACGTGATCTGGAGCCGATTATATGCCGCCAATGTTAATCGTAGCCACGCGCTGGGGTTGGCAAGCCACAGGACACGCGCTGAGTTCCAGACATTGTATGCCTCGGCTATTGTCGTCATCGCAGTGATTGGACATGGGCCACTACCCGAATGCTTCTCGAGCTATCAATTATCACGAGCCCAAATCGAGTGCTCACGCAATGCTCGGGTCCAATCTATGAGCCGCATTCAAATATCGTCCCTGGAGGATGCTGCTACCACCAGGGTACGTCATCAAAATTTGCGAAGGAGAGATTGAAAGAAAACGCTCGCTGTTCTCCTTGAAATTACACCGCAACAAAGAGGTTTCTTGGTCAGTGGCGTTGCGTGCGAGTGTACTTGGGTCCCACTAGTGCCAGTAAGCTCATTCAAAGTGAAAAACGCTCAAAACGAATATCGTTGCACCGCCCCTTTAAAAAGAGCTTCGCGCCTGCTTTATCTGGAAATCACGTTTGTTCTGGTAGATTATTCTGCTCTGCGGAAAAAGCCTGACTATTCAAAGAACGGGGATGACGTTCGAAACAAAAATGTGATTTTCGCTTTGACACTCAACACGACGCTCCACATGGCCAGAATTCGGTAAACATATCAGTCTGAGAAAAAAGCAAAAAAAAAAAAAAAAAAAAAAAAACTGTCGGATAGACTAAACGTGTTTCGTATGTCCTAATGTATGGCCTCGTGAATCTGAAAAACGTTTCGTTAGTCTAGATGACATAGCTTGAACTGTTTACCTCAATACAACCTGACAGCCATCAGAGCTCAGCAAAGCTCACCAAAGCTACATGCACCCGCAGGCCACACATTGTCCCATCCGCCTCAAGTATCGGCTGAATGAGGGTATATTTCTATCAGCGTTGTACGGAATTGCGTTTCAAAGCACTACGTTCTTAGAACGAGTTCTCTTTAGGAGGAACGAAAGAGCCGCCGTTCGATTTTGCATTTGTGGAGCTGGAACGTTTTCGAGGGAATGGCGGGAGGAACAATGTTCCTTCTTTTTTTTTTGTCTATATATATGCATTTTTGTCAGAATTTACTAGATATTTAGGCTTTTTAATATTGACTATTTCAGCACCCAACTTCAAGAGACGAGGAAGTATCCAAGAGATCGTCGAAAGCAAAGTACTGGAACAAAGGTGATTGTATAATTTTTATGTAGATATTTTCATTCGTTTGCTTTATATTATGTACGGATTATCCAACACAAAATTCGGTTAAGATGCGCAAACGTAACGTTAATGTAATGGCACGTTCCACTCGTAGAACAGTAAAGGAAGCGCGTTCCTTTCGAACCACTGCAACATGTAGCGGGAACTCGTTCCACAATCGAGGAGTACCGAGGAATGAGCTCACGCTTCTGCTTAGATGGAACGTGTACAACACTGCTTTGAATGCAATGCATGAGAGAATTGCCTACTAAAGTATCGGGCGTTCCTTTATAACCAGATCCAGAGAGACCATAGTTCGTTTCTAACTGAACAGAAATTAATAAGCGACCATGATTTTGCGCCAATCGTAGTCATTGGTGAAGCTTGTTGCTTATCCCAATAACAGGTAAATCTCGTCAGTAGTTACAAAGTAAGGAGGAGTCTAACCGTGAAGGTTTTGGTTTATTTGTTGAATAGTAAAGTTTTTGAGGTCAGTTAGTAAGAGCAAAAGGCTCCGGATCGCCTTTCTTCTCCCATGGCAGGAGGCTGTCTAGGTGTTTATGCACAATTCCTTGGGGTATGTTCGCTTTCCTGCATTTTCTTTTGTTACACAAATACGCACTCTTTGGTTGTATATAAAAGCCGTCGTATAAAAGCGCGTCAAAACTTTTACTACAAAAAATCGGATTCTAAAAACAGCAACCACATTCTCCTTGAGCTGCTTAGCTCGCCAAAACCTTATTGTTCAAACTTTGACCTTAAAGTTCACAGAAGAAACCAACTCCGCTGATCACTTTGTAATTCTCACAATCCTAGTCAAAGGTAACCCTCTTTGTTTGCATGACGTTTTTAGTGATGTTTTCGCGTGCAACATTTAAGCGAATTTAAGTGGTTCATTACCGTGTGAGGAGGTGTGTAGTTGCGGTGGTGGCAGATTTCTTTCACCTCGTACGACATCTCGCCCGTGTCGTCTCGATTCAACAGGTGGGCTCCCAGGTGAACTCGTATCATCTTCGCTGTTTTCCTTCTGAAGATAAAAAGAAAGTTTACACTGCCATTTAATTTCTTCACAATGCTTTGACTCATTCGTCTTTTTGCGAGTAAATCTGACAAGTGAATGAAAGCTCGCTTATTTGGTGGATCAGTACATCTACAACTATAACGAGTCTTTCAGCTGGTTTTATAATTGGCGGCACATCTCGCATGCAGTCTATAAAATCTGGAGACTCAACTTTTCCGGAAAGAGCATGCGAGCGCCAATCCACTCTACTAGGGGATCTCGGCAAATTACAAACCTAAAAAAAAAATTTTAAGACAAAAAAAAAAAAAAACGTTTGCGGTGAACTACTGAGCATGGTGAAACGTCATGCTCAGTGACGTTTCACCGTCATGCCTCGTCATACTTTTTTATGTCTAAACGTCACGCAAAACGTTATCTTTCTATGTTTACTTTTTGGTTCCGCGTTGTCACTGGCCGAGTTTCTTCCGTAGATTAGAGCGATTGGCCCTCCGAAGTGCTTTGCGTGAAAGTGAATACTACAGATTTATTAGAGGGTGTGGAGGGAAAATTAAAGGTATCATTTAAAAAACAAAACAAAAACACTGGTGTGTTTTTGACAGAATTGTATAGCTATACTTCTTTTCAGCTTCGGTCCGAGCGCGGCCGATGTTATGAGCCGAAGGGCCAATCAAACACCACAAAAAGCGCAGCGTCATGGCGTGCTCTCTGCGCCTGATAAAACAAGCCGGCGGAGGAGCACGCACAGAGAGACGGCGAATACTGGCTGGTCCTATCAACTGCAGAGAGCACGCCATGACGTTGTGCCTCTTTCGCTATTTGATTGGCCCTTCGGCTCATAACATCCGCCGCGCTCGGACCTAAGCTGAAACGAAGTATAGCGTGAAATCAGTGCTCAAGTTGCAGCTTCTGTCTTTTCGTTAAATTAATCATACGAATAATAATATGGTATTACTGTAACTGACAGCTTAAGAGACGCAGGGGCATGGTGGGTTCCAAGCATCTCTTTATGGCGTCGCAGCCAATGAGGTAATGGCCTTCGCCGGAAGGAACGCCGAAAAACCAATCATGAGGCAAGGAGTGTGAACATAAGCCACGCCCTGCGTTTCTTAAACTGTCAGTGACTAATGTTTTCTTTCTTAGTATAAATCATGTAGGCGTATCAGAGAAGCACTCGGCGGCTTGTCTACACACGTTAAGTATCGAAATCGGGCAATTTTGATTTGAGTTACCATTTTGGGAAAGTGCGGCGGACGTGTTCGATAGTGCATTGCGGGCACAAGATTTGCCAAACAAATTTAGGCTCGGAAGGCAAGGGGTGTGAACATAAGCCACGCCCAGAAACGCGACGCCATCACATTGTGTCGGTGGTCATTCCTACTTGTTCTTTATAAGAAAAAAACAAATTTGATGATGAAACGCCCATGCTGCAGAAGATACGCACTCAGCAGCTAGGCCACCGAAATGGCTGATGATGTGACGTCAATGCAAGCCATGTATCCTACATTGAGATTTCTGAAAATAATTCATGTCCGTATTGCAGAAAAAAAAAAGCTTTACAAGTAAATACATCGTGTTCGGGACATATTCTTCAAAATTATGGTCGCGCTTATAGACACGGGCAAGAGGGATGAGCGAGAGTTTTCTCTTGTTCGCGTCTCCCCTCTTGTCCTTCTTCTTGGTCTTGTCGGTACCTTCCCTCTTTTCCGTGTCTGTAAGGGCGACCATGTTTTTAAAGATTGAGCTCCAACTCATTCAGTAGTCAGCATTGACCATTATATTTTTATCCTAACTACACGAACGCGCAGACACCGATAGCGCAACGCGATAGAGAAGCCTGGGAAAACGCTTGGGCAAAAACTACAGGTATAATGGTGGTTTTACTTTGAGGCCCGTTCCCAAAGTCGAGTTTGACCACATTTCACTAATTTGTACTACGTCACGACCACACTGGGGCAATCGTTTTTCAAAAGCCGCGTAGAAACCTACTCTTCCATAGGTTGACACGTAATAAACGAAGCATAGATATTCCGGTAACTCGCGCTCGCAACGCGACATACGTCCTCACAATGTAGTCAAACGTAGAATGACTCCAGTCAAATGTTTTAGTCAAGCGTAATCAAACGTAAAGTAACTCTAGTTGTATGTCTGATTCAAAGGTACTCAAACGTAGAATGCTTCCAGTCGAAGTTCTGGTCCAATGTAGTCAAACGTAAAACGACTCTAGTCAAATGTTTTAGTGAAGCGTAGTCAAATATAGAATGACTCTAGTCAAACGTTTAATACCCTATATAGAAGGTTAGATAGAACGTTAGATACACCTAACTGCTGTTAAGTGTGTCTAACGTCAGACTCAACTCCAGATAAGGGTATCCGACGGGCATAATAAACCGCAGTTACGCTTACGTATGGTCGGTAGTTACTGAAAACTGTACCCTAATTACACGGGCGCTCTTAACTGCAGTTGAGTCTGACCTAAGACACACTTACCTGCGGTTAAGGGTGCCAGTGTGACTGGCTGTTAAACAAGTGTAGTAAAACGCTACTAAATGACCGGACCTTTGACACAGTCTTTCTGATCTAGTCCCACGCATGGAGCGTGTCTCTAGTTACACCTTTCACTGGGTACTGAGTTGGCTTGGACGGCCTGTTGCATTCGCCGTCTTTATAGATTATCGTAAAACAGACTTTCATGGTTGAGATTATGCAGACGCCCAGTAATTTATTTCGAGTTTATACTTCATAGCTGAGTGCAGTTACAATTCCTTGGTTGCATTTTAGAACAGTCCTGTCGCTCTGTGTTCATTGTTTAGGATGTCAGTTTTATTTTATAAATGCAACTAAGCATGACTACCCTTCTCGACTTTTCAACCGGCGTTTCTAAGAATATTTTCAAAAATTCCTAAATCTAGGGTAAATGAGAAGAAATGAAGCTTTTTGCGGGCAAAGACTGCCAGCCACAAAGGACAAAAAGGATTGCAAAAAGGAAAAAGAACAACAAGAACATACGAATTAGCCCAAAAACACCCCAGAATTGACTATTTTACCTTTTTTCTTAGTGAAAATAAACATAGGCTTTCCATTCTAATCTTGATAAGCGTCATGGAATACTCTTAAATTCATTTTAAAACGAATTGAAACATCTTGGAAGCGCGGTGGTGCGTTGAAGTCACCACTCATGCATCAGGCTCAAGGGCGACTATACGAAAACGCGGGCAATATTCTTATTTGCGTGTTCGCATCTCCGGCCTCGCACCTGTTGCGCAAAAGGTAACCTTAGCTCAACCACGCGCTCCCCACGCAATTTAAGTCGTTTTAGAATTAATATCTTTTTGGGTTTCCATGACGCTCAGCAAGTTCCTGATTAAAAGCACTTTTTTTTATAATGACAAAAAACATTGTCATTATGAAGTATTTAGTATTTTTACTAAAGTATTCAGCCAATTTTAGGTAATTATTTTGCTAATTCGTATGTTTTTGACTCCCCCGCCGTCCACCGCGCATGACAGTCTGTTCCCGAAAAGAGTTGCTCTTTTTCTGGACCACCCTAGTTTTAGGAATTTTTAAAAGCATTTGCAGAAACATCCCGTACATTATTCTTAATGAAGAAATTTGATTTGTGCGCATAAATCTGCGATTTTTGCATACGTACGTGAGGCAGTGCACGGCGGTGAGGACGTGGCGTTCCGATATGAGAACGCCCGAGCAGATGTGGGCAGGGTACAGTTGGTTCGTGTAGATGCCCGCGTGCCAAGGCCAGCTGCCCGGAACTGCCTCGGTGCCGCCGAGCACGCGGTCTTCATCTTCCAGGACGGGCTGGATGCGCGGTCGGCCGCAGCTCTCTGAAACAAAACGGGGGCGAGCAACGAAGCGCAGAAATGAGCAGTAGATTGGGATTTCAAGTTTCTTCAGACAAGCAGACAGCCCATCAGCGCGAACAATAGAAGGATTCCAGGAAACGACGAAGCTCCGAAGAGGATTAGACCTAAATGATGCAATGTCCGCCGGGATTAAGAGCACGACGTTCTTGTCGCTCATTGTGGCCGGAAAGCGAACTTTAAAACTTTTTGACGCACTGAATTTTTTAGTGTCAGCCACTCTTTAAATGCCTGAGAGCTTGCTTTCCCGCATGGCACACGGTGAATCAATCACTACAATATTACAAGCGTGTCTAAAAAAATACCCAGCCTCCTCCTCAAAAAAAAAAAAAAAATATAAAAGAAACCGGTTTTACTTAGAGGGCTCGTGAAAAGAAAAAAAAAAAGTTTTTTCAACAGTCTGGTTGGGACACGCGCCTCAAAAAATAATTTTACGCAAAAAAAAAAAAAAAAATAGAGCAATATTGACGGCGCGAGACGTCATTTAGTCGGTAGTCACCTCCTTTTCACTTTTTTTCTCTCTCGGCATTTCGGGCGCGTGCGTGGAGGAGAGGTGGATCGGCTTGGCTATCAAGTTGTGGTGGAGAGAGTGTATGACCATCTCGTTGAGATGAGAAGAGTGTATGACCATTCCGTGACGTCATGGACTTTGAGCTCAGAATTTAAAATAAATCTCGCGCCGTCAATATTGCTTTCAAATTATTTTTTTCGCGTAATACTGTAAACGAGTAAATTTTCGCGGGGACCTAATTTTCGCGAATTTCGCGAGTCGACTACAATTCGCGTAAAATACGTCCCGCGAACAATTCGTGCAATATGTGAACGCTACGGAAGCTACACTCGATTCGCGAAAATTAGAACCCGCGAATAATTTAAAATTTTCAGCTTTGGCCCGATTCGCGAAAATATGAGCCCGCGAAAATTAAGTCGTTTACAGTATTAATTTTTTGACGCGCGTTCTTCAACCAAACTGACAAAAAAAACGTCGTTTTTTCTTTTTAGGGTTTCCTTAAAAGTACAATCTGCACACACTTCGAGTTAGCGAAAAGGCATGCTCATTCTACCTGCTCAGATTACATTTTCGAAACCACCCGTATTTATAGCTGCTAATGTCGCAGTAAACTGAA
>JABSTQ010001772.1:0-33694 GCA_013358835.2 Ixodes persulcatus | reverse complement strand
TGGAATCAACATCAGTCATAGCTCATAGGGACGTTTCGTCGAAAATGTTTCCGCGCACATCGCGTCGGTCGCCGGTATCCGGATGGTATACATCTTGGTAAAATTAGCGCAAAGACAAAGAACGTAGAGACAGAATAGAAGCGCTCTATCCTGTCTCTACGTTCTTCCTCCCTTGTGTTTGCACTAATTTTACCAAGATGTATAGCCAACTAGCCCACCAGATGATTTAACTCCGGATGGTAGCCTAGCTTGCTAAACCCTAGGAGGCACCGATGAGGCCTGGTGCAAGCTCGGGCCTGAGATTATATTAAATTTTTTTCCGAGCGTAGCTAGGACTGCTCAGAAAGGTTAGGATTAGGGCTGGCGAATTTGTTTTTGATCTACCTGAGCCGCCTGGGTAAGTCACCTTTCGTTCTGGTATGCTCCCAGCGAACTAAATGAAGCCAGTAATCCAATCCAATCCAATCCACTTAGTAACAAAGCAAATATATGTTGCCAACCAAACTAGAGTTGCTGAATGTTTCCAGAGTACCGACACTCCCAAGCTTCGCTTCAGAACCGAGTCGAGACGCAGCAGTCGTGATCCCTAACATGGGGCCGCCCTGTGCAGTCGAAGCGAAGCGCGTACAGTGTAGCGTTCGTTCTCCTGTGAGCTCATAAATCCACGTTCCTGGTCTGTGGCGACACTGGTTTGTTTTTATAAAGTTATTTCATTCGTTTCACACATCGAAGTCGAGCGTTAGGCTTAGCGTCTGGGGCGTAGAGTTTGAAACACAACACCAGCGCAATCGCAGCGAGCAAACGAGCCGGCAGTCTTCTTTGGCGAACCAGATTAGCGGCTGCTTGATATACAAGAAAATCAACGCACTTTCTGTTTGGTGCTAACCACTCAGTTGGGAAACTGCCATTGCGCCTGCTTTGAAAAAGTGGCGCCGATCCTTATCCCAGCACCGAGTTAATGGCGAGCGCAACGCTGCCATTTCTCCCGCAGCGGCCACTCCGTGAACTGCACGGCTGCACTTACTGGTTCCGTCGAGTCACGAAGGGCCGGTGGCGCCATCTCGCAGGGCCATCTTGCAGTAGCCATATAAAGCAACTTTCATGTTTCAACTCGTCGCTAAGGGGTGGCGCTGTTATCATATTTAGCTCGGTCTCGGTAGACGCCAGCGGCCCAGGTTTCAGGAACGAGTTTCCCAACTGAGTGTTTTAGTAACGTTGGTCCTAACTCATCGATGCCCAGAGCTCCCACCCGTGCGTACCCATCGCAGCCGTGCGGACGCGGGAACGTTTTATACGAGTTTTTCGTTGTTTTCGGCCAATCCCCGAAATGGTCGACCGATAAGTTCCAGAAGAACATGCCAGCGCTTCAAGACAGGGGCGAGAGTAAGAACGAGACAACACAATGTGCTATAGCGCATTGTGTTGGCTCGTTCTTACTCTCGTTCCTGTCTTGAAGCGCTATCATGTTCTCAAAGTTTCAGAGCCAACTCGCCCAAGAATCCGCATGATAACTTCCGCCACCGGCTAAACCAGCCAATCATAACTGAATTCTGCGGCATTGACTTTCGGTAAGCGAAATGAATGGAATTCGGTACTCTGAGAACTTCCAGTGACTCAAAACCAAAGGTAGCAGGAACAAATGCCCAAAAAACGGGTTTCCACGAAACATTGCATTGTTGACCAAACGTCTGTCTGTAAAACATGTGTCGATGAAAAGTTGTCCACGAAACGTGTTTCCATAAAGCGTGTTTTGACGAAACGATAGGGAGGACATATATCTTCACGTGCTTCCCGCACAGGTGACCGATTTCCGACAGCGTCGAGCTTTCCCTTTTAACGGCGTCTATTCACGCTTTCGGACGGATCGGGCAGGCAGAAAACACGTACAAAGGGATCTTAACAGCTTTCCCAGCCTTTTTGATGCAGCCCCAGCCCAACCAACGTTGTGGAAGTTTGAGAAAAAAAAATAAGGTTGGTTTTTATTAAATACGAACACCCGGCCGGCATGACGTTTCTTGCCCACACCACGGACCAGATTTGCTCTCGAAGCGCCACCGCCGCAGCCTAATGTAGGAGATCACTCTAAAAAAAAAAGAAGGGTGTAGCCATTACACCCCTTGTACCATATACGACACTCCAAAACTCCAGTTCGACGTACAGCGCACTGACGTCGAACTGACGACACCAACTTTTACGAGAGGCTTGCCGCTGGGATATAACATATTAAACAGCTAAATTGCGTATCAAAGACTGCAAAAAAAAAAGACACTGCTTTACATAACAACCATGGGCCCACCTTGAAGTACATTTGCCAAGGAGGGAAGGAAGCGCGCTTTTGTTTAGATTTTAGGCTAAGTGGAGCAAGCAACCGCCCATTAAAAAGGATACAGCCGTTAATATCCATATATTTATCTAGGGCCAAGAGAACCCCGATTACGTATTTTTGTAGTCAGTCACACGTACATTGGCTATTTTAAAAAGTTGTACAACTTGGCTATCAAGCCTCTCGTGAAAGTTGGTACCGTCAGTTCAACCTTATCTGCGCTGTGCGTCGAACTGAAGTTTTAGGGTGTATTATATGTGTGAAGGGGGCGTAAGAATTTACCCTTTTTTTTTTCTCTCTGTGAGTTGTCCTTTCTGTCGCTGTGCATTTAGAGGTACGGGGCGCGTGCATAAACTTAGAGTTAAGCTGCGCACACGCGCGCCTCTCATCTAGCTGGAAATGAGTTGACAACGGGTCCCGACCCAAGCGTGTGCCCTCACCGGAGTTTGTCCTGAGTGGCGCCAGCATGCAGACGCTCGCCAGGCGGTGCACCTCGAGCACGAGCGCCTCCGTGAAGGGCAGGTTGTCCCTGCTGAAGAGCGAGCCCAGCTGGTCCGGGGACGCGAGCACGGCGTCCATCTCGCCCTGGGCGCGGACCTGGGCCTCCGGGTGGCGGGCCACCAGCTTCAGCGCCCAGCACAGCAGCGCCGTCGTGGGCGCCGTGCCGGACAGCAGCAGGTCCAGACAGATCGTCTTCAGCCGGTGGACTGCGTTCAGGCCCCGGAATAAGAAGCTTTAACTCCGGCGCTCACTTTCAGCGTTTTCTCGCAGTCGCCGCCATCGGGATCGTTCCGGGATGGTAGGCGTCATTTCTACGCTCGGTTTAATCGGAAGTCGGAACGCAGTCGAAGGCTAAAATACAGACTGAAAGCGCGTACAGTGCACTCTCTGGACCTTATTGGATTAGTCGCCAAGAAGGCACCCTGAGAAAGATACTCGTTGTTCTTCTGGCGTTTCTTCATTGTGCCCTTTGGCTCGTAGCCTCCCGTCTGAAGGTCCGCCCTCCCTCCTCCTCCTCCGCCTCGCCCGCCATGATGTTCGTAGACTATACTCCGTTTCATCTTATGTTGTACCGCATGCGAAGGCTACAAGCGCGAGCTCATAACGTTGGCAGCGGCCTTTAATGGACGAGAGCTTGTGCCACCGATATGTGTCCCACAAGGAGCTCACAAGTTGAAAATGAAATAGAATATCTCATCGTTTCACCTTAAAAAGCCTCTGACACGCCAAAAAAAAAAATTTTTTTTCATGCTAGGTGTTAAAATGGCATATCAGGATATTACAAAAAAATTGTTTCACTATAGAGTGGCGTAGTTTTTTTTTTTTTTTTATAAAAAATAGAAATATGAGGCCCGATTCAAAGTTCCCGCTGTGCACTGTGACGTAACAGTGTACCGCAAGGTGTCGGGGCGGTCAGAAGGGAGGCATCGCCGGAAGTCACGTGAGTTGTATCCCTCCTCGTGCTTACCGCGAGCGCGTGGAATATTTTTTTAAATATTTTTGTTATTCTCCGCACCTCCACGAGCGATCCAAGCAGACAAGGTTTCTTTTATTTGTTTTTCATCGCTTAATGTTACTGTAAAGGTAGAAGAAGCGGAGTCAGTGAATTGACGTGATCAACTACAATGCCTAGAAGGTTCTATGTGAGGGACTGTCCCGGTATTTCAGCAACTGAAGAAGAGATCACACTGCATGCATTTCTGAGAGACATACATCGGCCGCATGTGCACCTAGTAAACAAGTTCTACTCATGTTCTAGACAAAATACGTACTTTGTGCTCGACGTTTACTTGTGCTTCGTACACTCACCAGTTCGTATTCTTTAGACGGCAGGCATCTTCAGCCTGGAGAGTTTCCGATGATTCAACGACCTCGGTGTCTGAACCTTCAGCAATCCTAATTTCTGCCAGCGTTCTAATTTTTTTTTTTCAAAACTTGATAGCTTGTTTTGCGCCCAGTATAGCTCTGTATCATCGGACTGACGGCATGCACTCGTACACTGGCTTGTACTCGCAACGCTTTCATCATTGACCTCCATCACGTCGATCCACTGACTCTTCGTCCTCAAATTTTACAGCACGCAAACTAACCAACGGTGCAGGGATAAAGAGCTAGTGGAACTGAAAAGTCATTTTCTACAATCGCTCGTACGAAGAGCAGAATAAAAAAAAAAAAAAAAAAAAGTCTTTGGCACGGTCGCGGAGAGCACGAGGAGTGAAACTCACGTGACTTCCGTTGAACCCACTTTTAGTGACATAGGTCGATGCCTCCCTTCTGACCGCCCCGACACCTTGCGGTACACTGTTACGTCACAGTGCACGGCGGGAACTTTGAATTGAGTCTCGTATTTCTATTTTTTATAAAAAAAACTACGCCACTCTATAGTGAAACAATTTTTTTGTAATGTCCTGATATGCCATTTCAACGCCTAGCATGAAAAAAATTTTTTTTTTTTTTTGGCGTGCCAGAGGGCCCTTTAAGGTGCAACCCCACCCTTGGTTAGTGTGATTCTGAACCAACAGATGGCGGTGGGATCGCCTTCCAGGCCTGTGCGTCAATGCGAGAAATCGTGTGTGGTGGCGCTTCGATACAGTGGGGTATTTTTCTATATCTTGAATTTGACATCCCTGGTCCTTCGCTTGTTTTTCTCTGCATGAGCTTTCTTTGGAACGCGCACGGCTGCGCCAGTTCTCGTGCAGGGGGGCCAGTTGCCTGCGCTCCGAGCTCACATCTCCAGCAAATGTGGGCAGAAAAAAACGAACAAATCGCCCTGAGCCAAATGCAAGACACATGCACAAAAAAACCACCGACGCGTTAAAAATGATAAAATTGCATGTGCACTGTTATCGGAGATTTCAGAGGCCAATTACACATATTTCAATGTGATCAGATTATATCGACACTACTGAAGATGACGAGAGGACGAACAGTGAACTGAAAAATAAAGGTTTGATCGGCGAACTTGCGCCAAACAAAAAAAGTAAAGAAAGGGCGTCGAGGCAGCAGAAAAGCAGGCGGCGATTCGGTAGCGTAACAGAGAGCGAGAGCGAGACTGTCTCGACAAGGTCGCTGGCGGCTGCTTATCTACTGTGGTGCGTCACATCTCGAAAGTTCGGCAAAAAAGGTTCGAGCGTCGCGCGCTCGGGGCGAGGATGAACTGGCACTTTCGAGAACAAGAAAGCAGCGCGAAAGTTACGTCTGGTGCAAGAATGAACGGGAATCTTCTAGAAGTTCGTGACCGAGCGTTGCTTTCTTGGCTCCACGGGCGGAAATATGACGGGCCGGCCCTTTTGTCGTGCATGTGTTTGGCTCTTTTTGGATTTCCAGGCAAATGTGATGACGTGAGAGACTTGGGTTTCCGAAATTCTAGCTTGAGGTATTAACTACCTAAAAAATAAAAAAAATAAACTAATTTTGGGGCTGTCAGGCGTCTCATTTAGGTAACTGGGTGTTTATTTTGACCAAAACCACGAGACTGGAAGACATAAAAAATGACACTCAGGTTTAGGTATTGAGTTTGGTAAACTCAACGCAGGACTGGTGCGGGAGTCATAATAAAAAAATGCCGAGATTAAAAATTAACTCACAGCAGTAAATGATAAGAATTAATTTTAATACAAATTCAGTGATAAATGCAATGACTGGCCAGGCAAAGATTCTGGGTCTGTGGATAGCTTTTGCACAGAGTTTAAGCAATGTACAGGGTGTCACAAAACAAAAAATTACATTTTTTTTTTTTACCGCAAGAATAATTTGCATCGCCGAACGCTCATTCTCCGCCCAAAGGTAGCGCTAGAGGTCATAACCAGATTCAACCCGATTCGATACCTTATTAAAAAGTAATAAGTGATTTTCTGAAAAGTTCAATGAAAAAATGGCGGCCGACGGAGTTTTCGAATACATGGGGCTATATGACACCAGAAACCGGAAACGGGCAAAAATGGGCTCCCTTTTCCCATTGGAATTTTCAGAAAATCACTTATAACTTTTGGATAAGATGTCCGTTCGGGATGAAACTTTGGCATCTGGTTGTGACCTCTAGCTCTACCTTTGGGAGGAGAATGAGCATTAGGCGATGCGTAGTTTATTTTTGCGGTAAAAAAAAAAAAAAACCCTGTATTTTTTTTTGTGGCATCCTGTACCAGTTTTAATTTGGTGATTTATGCGCGCAAGTAGTGGTGTGCAAAAATGAAAAAAAAGAGAGAAACGGGTACAGTTTGACGTTGCATAAAATATACTGTAAGCACGCACATGGTACACTGATTAAGAATAAAACAGCCCTACATTTTACACTAGCGTTAAGCGTATCGAAAGTTAAGCGGTACACCGAAAGTTACAGCTTGTACAGATATACTGCTCAGGCCGTTATGTTCAGATATTGGTGTAAGTTGTCTCCTGATTGCTTACAGCAGAAAGAAAGAAACATTCTAACTCTGGGTTGATAGAAATTTAAGACGCCACCTGCTGACAGCTACCAATCATCTCGGCGCCGATTATGGGTATTCACTGCATGCCAACGGTCGCGTGCTTAGAACGAGTTTTTCCCACGTGATTTCATACAATCGCAATTGTTATTGACAAACAACAACGTTTATTCAGGCAAGCGGTCACATGTGAAGCTTAGAATATTTTGTATTGATTGTGGCACACGTGGCAAGTTGCATAGGTTTTTTTTTTTTATAATCCGCGAAATAGAATGCTCCTGGGTTAGCACGAACTGAAACGCAGTGGGAAACGAAAACAATAGTGATAAACAAGCGTGTAATCACGCGAAAACTGAGGGCATTGCACATATACAGAAGGTAAGCTTTGTTTCACTAAATACATTACCAGTAAAGTATCCTGCGAGCGAAGCGGAACACACAAGTGCGAGCATACTGCCCTGAACTACACTTCCAGTGAACAAGCGCACCATCCAAAGCATCGAGATCACTTTTATAGGTTTTGGTGCGCTCAAACCTTTGAAAGCACAATCATAATCAATTCTATTATTTCAATTATTTTTATTAAGTATGCCTATGTGTGTGTGTGTGTTTTTTTGGTATTTTGCGTTCACGTGCCATTTTCTTAGTTATATAATATTTTTCCAGAAGTCCGACAACTATAGGCAACCTGCAATGCTGTTTGGTTTGGCGCCATCTAGCGACTGAAGCTAGAAATATTGGGTACCCCTGGGAGTGGCGGCTGCATTGTTCAAACGTGAACTTTTACTCTGGTGGCGCCGCTTACCCTAGTGTCTGAAGCAAAAAATACTGGGTATCCGAGGAAGCCGTCATCGCGTAACATGCCAGTACAGCGGAAGCTACGGTCCTGGCGGGCCAATGGGAACGTGACTGCGTATCACCGGAGCGCGCCTCTACTCCCAAGAAGTATCAGGCTTTTCGCTGCGTCATGCTCCAATATGTGTGGGTTGCGCTCGTACACGTCGAGCATTTCGAAGCCTTTGGCACGCAATGTGGGGCTTATCGTTCACCCTTTGCCAAGTTACAACGAGACAGGGTATAACCGTGGGCTCTCACTCTGCTGGCGCCGCCTGGCTGTTGCCGGTTGGCTATAGTCTGTTTCATCATTAGTAATAGCCGCATAATCAAAGATGTAGACAAAAAAAAACAAAAAAAACGTGATTCCGCGAACACACATTAAAATGCAAGGTAACGGCGCATTCAAAATAAGTTTCGTAGGGCGACATTGTTACCCGTTGAAGGTTATAAAAAGTGCAGTACAATTGTTAACTCGGGGTCTTTAACGTGCATTGCGCTGTGTATGTGGTACATGCAGATGGGTGACTGAACCCAGGGCCCCTGCTAAAGCCCTTTGATAAAGGCGTTTTTTACAAGTACCGCCCACCACTCTTGTGGAAACGCGCAAGACACGTGCCACGAGCGGGTGCTCCGCCGCCATTCGCTTTCAAGGGCAAGTCATTTAAAGGGATTGTCCGGTGAAAATCGGAAGTTCTTAAAGGGATACTGAACCATAGAATTTAGTGTCCATAATAAGTGGCGCACGTTCTTTCCACGAGCCAGCAGCCGCCGGTGTGCGCGAGCACACGCAACAAAAATGACGTCAAAGATCTCCATTCGCGGTTAAGATGGCAGTGAAATGCATGGGCTTCGGGCCAAAGGAGAATAAAGACAAGTTTTTCATCTATACAGAGGTGTCTGGTGTAAAAGGTAAGCGATTAATTGGTCTAACAAGCATGTAGCTTTCACTTGTAGAGATGAAAAGCCTGTCTTTATTCTCCTTTGGCCCGAAGCCCATGCATTTCACTGTCCTCAAGCGCGAATGGAGTTCTTTGACGTCATTTTCGTTGCGAGTGCACGCGCACACCGGCGGCTGCTGGCTCGTGGAAAGAACGTGCGCCACTTATTATGGACACTAAATTCTATGGTTCAGTATCCCTTTAAGATTTCGTGATGGTTACCTGGTGGGAGCCTAATGATTAACATAGACCATTTTTATTCCATTAAACGACACCCCAATTTAGTGTAATCAACGACTGATAATTGAACGAAACTCCATGCCGAATTTCGCAAGTATCAACGGCTGCACTCCCATGCCTGACGTGACGTCACACCAGTCTTGCAATTGTCATATCCTATGCCTCATTCCTCCGTGGGAACACTGTGCTCCCGACGCACCGCAGCATTCCATATAAAGGCCTGTTCACACATGCAGCGGAGCGCTACAAGCATAGCGCTAACCTCGCGCTAAGCGCGTGCTGACCGGAGCGTTCACCAGCTTTGTATCGCACCGCCAAAACTGTTGCTCGTGGCGGGCGATAAGTAGCTGACGGCACGTGAGGAGCGCTACATCAGCGCTTCGCTTCATGTGAGAACCGGCCTTTACTCGCCACTGCAAATGTCGTGGAGAAGTGTGGAGCGTGACAACCGCACAACAAAAATACCCTTTCATTCTAAAAAAAAAAAAAAAAAAAAAATCTAGCGCAGCAGCGAGGGTGAACTACGTCGTACCGCTCACGCGGAGGACAAAATTCGAAGTGCACTTCAGTTCGGCGCGTTCTTTGCCTGATGTTACCTCAGAAACTCCGCTTCCCTGAAGGTGGAAGAGGAAAACGCCGTTTATGCACGCTTGGGTTAAAATACAATTACTCCTCCAGGGAAGCACACAAAATTCAGATTTGTCGTGGAAGATGCCATTACAGCCATTGACAGTGAGGTCTAAATGTTTTTAATGAATACGAAATTTGACCGGATAATCCCTTTAAGTGTTGCGCCGCCATTTGCAAGGGCCGTTCGAGACACGGGCCTCGTGCACTGGCACCTTTGAGGTTATTTGAAAGACAAACGCAAACACATCGCAAACACGCTGCAGAGCCCGCCCTACAGGGTCTGCAGCGTGAGCTCCGTGCTTTGAACGGAGCTCGCGCTCGAGCATTTCTCCACGTGCTCTAATCTGCAGTGCCACAACACACTCTGCCAACAATCCCCCACCGCACTTGGTTTAGCCTGTGAGCTAAACCAAATGAGCTACGCTTAGAGTATAGGCGCTTTTTCCCCCGATATTGTTGTGGGCGCCGCCATCTTGGTGGTTAGTAACAAATCAAACGCAACTGCCGATTGTCATGATTCAAAAGTGCGACTTCCTCAGCATTAGTTTCGATGTCAGGAAGCTCACGTAATATTGCTTTGCTTTGTTGCGAACTGTTTAAACATTTGTGGAGGACGGAAAAGCGTTTCCTGTGATTTTAGATAAAGCTTCAGATAACTGACAATCTTCATTTTAAGCACCAAGATGTGTATGAAGCGAAGCTTATTTAGTGGATCTAGTTTAGCCCGATCGCATAGGCACAGAAAGAGAACGAGCAGCTTGACCTCGCACTCTTGGCGCTGCGTCAGTGGCTTCATCAGCCCGTAGCGTTGGCAGCGCTTCGAACTAAGGTAAAGTAAAGCAAATATTCAGATCTTAGGGTTTCACAAGCCAAACTAACAAAAATCACTTGAAACGTCCCAATAAAAAAAAAATGCGGGTTTATTTTGACTAACTGAAGATCTTTTGACGTGCAACCAAAATCTCAGATTCGCCTCCGTCGGATTGCGGGCACCTCGGCCGATATTTAAACCCGACAAATATGGATTCATGGGCCAGCGCGTTGGCTCAGAGACACTGAGACGATGCAATGTTTTGTGTTTTATTTTAATATCATTGCCACTTAAGAGCCACCGAGATGATTTTTAAAATAAAATATAGTCAAACCATTCCGACAAGCATAGTTTGATTGCGAAAATGATTTTTGCAAGTGATAAAGACGTTAAAATGTTTTTGCATGCGTGGCGGAATCTGAAATGGCAGAATGCATTTCATGGCTGCCGTTTCATTTGGATCGCGTCGGGTATATGTGCCGACGCACAGTAGAACGCGCGCAAAAGTAGCTGTGGTGCACCCGCAGCCTCGCGCTTGTTGTTCTGAAATCTCTGGCTCGCTCACTGCGGGCATCCAAGCATCTGACACGCTGACATCTGGTGCTTTTTCTGTCTTTCACGTGGCGTTCCAAGCGGCACACGACGGAAAATGCACATCAAGCTGTTCTAGAACACGTGTCGCCATCTGTACTTTATATTAAGAATCTACGATTTGCCGTAACTGAATGGGAAAAGTTCAAGGTCTTATAACATTCTTAACGTGTAATATATTAATATGGAAGTTCTGAAAATTGTAATATCGAAGGATGCTTCATAATTTAATGTCTCGTTATTTTGACTAGTTGACGTGATTCCGTTTTTATAGCGCCATAAAATAATCCAATTTTAAACTTTATTTTTTATTTTAAAATACACATTACCTGGACAGCTCGTTGCTTACTTTTGTAATTTATTAAACCCAACCGAACGCTCACGTAAAATATCGTTATAACTCGAGAAATAATTTTTCTAATATTAGAGACTGTGGTCTATTAAAAGCTGAATAATTAACTAAAAACCAAAAGTAATCTTAATATCGAGACATTAAAGTATGGTTGGAAAACAGCTCTTTAATTTGACATTAACTTTATAATTGTAAGATACTTAGAAAGAAAGTTATAAGCCGTCAAATAAGCAGCAAAACGTCATGGACGGTGGGGTTGCACCTTAAGAACAGACACAGCCGACGCTACGAGTGTCCGGGACCAATCAAACAGCACCAAATCAGGGTGTTCGTCATGTTTCTGTACGTGTTCTATCATCGCTCAACCAATCATAAACAGAGACGGCCCAGTGACTTGCGCTTTTGACTCCGCTTGATTGGTCCCATTAGCTTGTAGCGCCGGCTTCGTCTCTACTTAAAGGGACCGTGCAACGACACTCGTTTGGAATGTTTTTCACTTTGCACGAGCTTACTCGCACTAGTGGAACTCGCCTCTTGCGGTGTAATTTCAAGGACAAAAGTCAGCGTTTTCTTTCAATTTCTCCATCGCAAACTTTGATGACGTAACTGGTCGGTGGCAGGTACCCCCCAGTGACGATATTTGAATGCGGCTCATAGATTGGACCCGAGCATTGTGTGAGCACTCGATATGGGCTCGTGATAACCCATTGCTGGACAAGCACACGGGTAGTGGCCTGTGTCCAATCGCTGCAATGACGTACAATAGCCGAACCATAACAATGCCCGGAACTCAGCACGTGTGTTGTGCTTTGCCAACCCGAGGGCGTGACAATGATCAACATTGGCGGCATGTAATCGGCTTCAGATCACGTGGCCGCTTGCTCTGACGGCAAGTTAAGGGGGTGAATGCTGCTCGTTTTTCCTTACATCTTTCTGCGACTTCTATTGCGTTTGGTGAAATTGAACGCGTCTTTCATAAGTCATTATCATCAGGTATTCGTTCTAAGCGGTATTTGCGCAAAGTACAAAAACAGTTGCATCGCTGGAAAAGCATAACTAAAGTTATGTTTTTTTTGGGCGAAAAACAAGATAGTTAAATCTCAAACTGTACTTAAATTAAGAAATACAAATTAGAAATGAATATAAAATTCTTGGTGTTACCTTTTCTACACACTTGACTTGGAATGTACATTTTGGTCATATTTGCATAAACATATCTGCCATTACGGGTGTTTTTTTTCCCGTCGTTGACGGCTACTTCCAGCAAACACAAATTTACCACACAATATTTTTTCACGTGTCAATTACTGTACTATAGTATGGGCAACCACAAGTAAGCCTTTAGAAAGTAAAATAGTTTGTCATATTGCAATCCTTAAATATACCTTTCTTCGACGCGAAGTTTTTAGAGCGCAGCTCTTAGGCGCCCGTTTCCGGCTTGAGCGGCGTCGGCGTCGCCGTCGGCGTAACCGCGCGGTGCATTATGGGAAATGTCCTATAATGCACCGCGCGAGCCCCCCCCCCCCCAGGTCACGTGACCCCCCCTCCCCCCCCCCCCGAGGTCACGTGAACCCCCCCCCCCCCCGGAGCAGGTTGAAGATTGAGGGGAGGAGGAGGAGGGGTATACCCTCCCCTCAGTACCCTTCCCTCCTCCTCCTCAAGAGCTGCGCTCCAATTCGGCGTTACAGGGAGTTTTAAACGGCTTTAATTTTTTTCTTTACTATAATATTATCAATGTAGAACAAATGTATGACTACCGCATTCTCCGCTCATTTTACTTCTCTTTGTGTATGTTTAAGGACTTCTTGACCAGTATTGCGTCATTAAAACCCAGACCTGTTACATTAACTGAGTCAACTTGTATGCGCAAACACAGAGGACGAACACGCAGTGGACAAGAACAAGCGCAACTTTCAACTAGTTTTATTCGCGGCCAGGCGACTTCGGAAGGTGCAGGGGGGCGCAGCATGCTTCAAAGGAAGGAAAAAGATAAGGAAACATAGAAAACAAGATAGAAAACCCGGCGCGCCAAAATTACTCTATCAACCCTAGATAAGAATTGAAAAATCGGTATTAAACAAGTAAACCGAAGTGTCGCTAACACAGTCATTTTCCTTATTTTTCTTAGATAAAACGCTTCCATCAGCTCTCTTTCTGTACCATCCTTACGCCTGCCCAGGATACTAATCTCGTGAAGTCGTGGCGTACACATACATGCCCCACAATGCATGGGCAAGGGCGCATTTCCTTTATTTTGTTTATCGTTAACGACTGTGTTGGCGACACTTCGGTTTCGTTGTTTAATACCGAATTTCAATTCTTATCTGGGTCGATGGAGTGAATTTGGCGCGCCGGGGCTTCTATGTTGTTTTGTATTTTTTCTTATCTTTTTTTCCCTTGGTTGAAGCATGCTGCCCATGCTCCCATGAACCTTTCGCAATCACTTGACGCCAAGCGACTGCGAAAGGTTCAGGGGCGAAGAAGAAACGAATTGAAAGTGGCGTTTGTCCTTGTTCACTCCTTCGTGTTTGTCCTCTGTATTTGCGCATACAAGTATACTCAGTACAATGAACCTAATAGCACAACAACCAATCTTGCAGCTACATTAAGGCTGAGGTCCCACGGCGGCCATCTTGAAGAAGCGTAAAATTTGATCCCTAGTTGGCGACACCGATCCGTGTGACCGAGAAAATGTGGTACTGCCTGTGTCACCGATGTTCCGGCTAGTGCCCTGTGCACGATGCACGATCACCGCGTGCTTTCACCTGCGTCACGCGGTGCCAGCGCTGCCTATAGGGGGTATGGTGGCTATAGACCTTTCCAAAACGAGCTTGTGGCCGGTGCCATTTTGAGCGTTCGTGCGTATGGCGCGTGCTTTGATCACTTTCCGAAGCGACGAACACGCACGTGCTGGGCTGTGAAGATCGCACGCTGGACTGTGATTTTGTAAACATTGGAAAGGTCTATAGGGGTAGGTGTGCCGAGCACTCCGCGTTTATAGGTAGTTCCACGAGCCGCCGCTTCATGACGAAAAAGTGGCGCTGTAGCCAGGATACCGGTGCATTTCTGCTGGAAGGGGCGTGGCGTGAAGCGTCACGGGGCACGAGAGCGCCTCGTACTCCGCGTGCTCATGCAGGACACACTTCTACGCTTGGTGTCATTGTGCGCCGCCCGATGGCACCAGGCGCAGGGTACCGGTGCCACCGGCGTCATGAACAAGTGGCATGCTATCGATTTTCTGTTCAGCACACCTCCCCTTATAGCCACCATATAGGGGGTATTCACTGGCCGCCATATTTGAGGTCACTGTTTAGAGCGCATGCTCAGAACGAGCTGGCATTAATAGGCTGCCAAGACTGGCAATCTTGATGGTGCGGGGTGCACGTTGCAAAATAACTGTGGAAGCTCGCCATCAGCACGTGTTCAGCATTAGCGCACACAGATATGGCCGCCAGTGAATACACCCTATAGACCTTTCCAAAAACGAGCTTGTGGCCGGTGCCATTTTGAGCGTTCGTGCAAATGGCGCGTGCTTCGCTCGCTTTCCGAAGCGACGAACACGCACGAGCTGGACTGTGAAGATCGCACGCTGGACTGTGATTTTGTAAACATTGGAAAGGTCTATAGGAAGTATTCACTGGCGGCCATTGCTCTGTGCCCGACTGCTGAGCGCGTGCTGATGGCGAGCTTCCGCAGTTCTTTTGTAACGTGCATTCCGCACTTTCAAGATTGCCGGTCTTAGCAACCTATTATTGTGGGCTCGTTCAGAGCATGCGCTCTAGACATCACCCACATATATGGCGCCCAGTGAATACTCCTTATACTCTATTTCACCTTACAATGTACGCAGGAAAGGCTACAAGCGCGAGCTCCTTGCTCGAGGGCATATTGCCGCCAGCGCAGCTAACTAAGTAGGCAGCGCGCTCGTGGCCTAACGGTTATCGCGCGTGCCTTCCACGCAGAAAGCCCAGGGTTCGATCCCTGGGCCTTCCACGCAGAAAGCCCAGGGTTCGATCCCTGGCAGCGCCGCGTCTTTTATTTATTCTTCCAAATGAGATTTCTGGTAATTTCGAGAACCGTGTTGCTCGTTCTAGGTTAGAATGTTCTGCGCGCCGAATTTTCCAGGCCGAATGTTCCAGAAGCCCACGCGTGCACAAAAGGGGCTCCGCGTAACCAACCGGACTCAGTCTCGCCCCAGCGTTCGACTCTGCGCTTACGCCGACTTCGACGCCCGCGACGCTCTATTGTTATCTTCTGTTTCCTTCTTTATTTTTGGGCACAAGTTCGCCCCATTAAACGTTTAGTTTCTTCAGTTATTCGCCGCCTCATCACTTGTCCTTCGTGACATTTTGGTGGAGGTGCGGGGTAGCGCATGTCCCTGCAGCGTACCCCTCCGAGGGCCCGCAGTGCAAGTCCGACGCCAAGCCCACGAAAAACCAACGAAGGCACTACCGAGATCAGGTTCAGTCGTCGCACCCAAGGCCTACACCCGGAATTCGGACTTCTGCCGCCCGGGACAAAGCAGCCAACGAGGCCGACGATGGCCAACCAGTCGCCGACCCCCGCGGCTCCTGCCGTCGTCTACCTGCCCGCCGCTCCTCGTACGCCGAGTCCCTTCCACGGCGAGATCCACGAGGATGTCGAAGACTGGATCAAGCACTACGAGCGTGTGGCGCGCCACAACGGATGGACTGCGGAGCAGTGCCTCCAGAACCTCTACTTTTCGCTGGAGGGTACTGCGAGACATTGGTTTGAGAATCACGAGGCTTCGCTTACGTCGTGGGACATCTGTGTGGCCGAGTTGCAGCGGACGTTCGCCACCCTACACCGACGGGAGAAGGCAGAAGATCTCCTCCGAATTCGAACGCAGGGCCCCAACGAAAGCGTCACAAGCTTCGTAGAAGATGTCCTCCGCCTGAGCGCCCGTGCCGACCCACGAGCCACAGACGACAAGAAGCTGCGGGTCCTCATGCGCGGAGTGAGAGATGACATCTTTGGAGGCCTCGTGCGCAACCCGCCGGGCACCGTCGAAGCCTTCGTCACCGAGGCGACAAACATCGAGCGCGCCCTCCAAGCGCGCGCTTCCCACTACCAGCGACATCCAAGTGTCGCTGCAACCGCGCTGCTTAGCGGCGAGAACGCTCCTGGTACGGACATCCGCGAAATTATCCGGGAGGTCGTCCGGGAGGAACTCCGCCAGTTGCTGCCAGCCGCAAGCCGTCCAGCGACACTCTCCATCGCCGAGGCTGTGCGCGAGGAAGTACAACGGGCGTCCAACCTGAAATTCCCATCAACGTGACGACGCCAGAAGAACCGACGTTGAGCTACGCCGCCATGGCCCGCCGACCGCCGCAAGCTCCCAGCCAAGCCATGGCGCCACCCCGAAGAGACGCCCTAACGCCGCACTATACCCCCGACGACACGAAGATCAGGCGGACGTCCACCCAGAGCAACCTGCGCCGAGGAAGACAGACGTCTGGAGGACGGCCGACCGACGCCCGCTGTGTTACCACTGCGGGGAAGCTGACCATGTGTACCGCCGATGCCCATACCGACGACTCGGGCTGCGCGGATTCCACCCAAACGACCCGCGCCCTCGATATGGCGAACGCCCTCGGGAGATCGACGAGTACCTGCGACGTCCTCAGTCCCCCGAGCCTGCGTCCCGCCGAGAGTTCCGGTCGCTTTCGCCACGACGTCCAGCTTCGCCGATGCATCGACCCCGACGTGAAAGCCTGTCACCCCTCGCTCCACGCCGGGGAAACTAGGCGCGGCAACCCCTGGAGGTGGAGTTGCCGAAGACGATAGACCCAATAGACCGATCTCACCAGCTAGTTTGAGTACGCCACCCCTGCCGACATGCATCGTGGGAGCTGTAGTCTTTCTGCACGCGGGCCAACCCTGCTGGAGGTCTGTGCGAGCAGAGCACGAGGCGACATGAGCTGTCTCGTGAAATGGCGTCTGACTTTTACGAACTACAGTTATGGCGGCGTCACGCGTGCGTGGAACGCTTGGTGAGATCGGTCTATTAGCGTCGAGATGTTTTGGTGGCGCCCTCCGGTGGTTCACCCTTGTGACGTCATTACCTTGCAAACAACAAGTTCGATGGTGTTTGTTATTAGCATGGTGGAAGCTTGAAATCATTGCGCTCTCAAAGGAACACTGCCAACACCGTCAAAATTAAAGTTCTTTCATTACTCTTATTTCTGTCGATGAGAAATCCTTTGCTGATGTCAGCATTCGGCCAATCGTGGAAGGCCGACCACAGCGACGCTTTCGATCGCCCACGTTGCCAATAGACCCGTTGCTCTCGGGCAGGGGGCGCGAGCGCGTCCGCAAGACGCGACCATGTTATGCTGGCAGCACCATCCAGGCGGCTGTGTAACGTTCTATTTTGCACGTGCCACGTTCGAACGCGAGCATCTGTCAGCATCTGTAGACGCGCGATAACCAAACGTCTAAAAAAAAAAAACTAAAATAAAAAAGAATTATGCAGCTCGAGGCCTCGGCGTCCCAATCAGCTTTATTATTTCATTGCGTTGTTTCATAGTTTCCGTGAGCCCGTATCTCTCAATTTACATGATAGCGAAGCCGAAGCTGCTTGCAAAAACATGTTCCCCTGAAGGATGCTCGCACTGCACGAGCGCGCGTGCTTGGAAGGGACACTGCAAGCTCGGAGCTCGCTGTTGTAGCCTCTGCTACGCTGGCACTTAGAATGGAACGGAGTATAAAAAAAACTGTAGTGGGGAAGCGTGATGACGCACGTTCGAAACGCGAGCCAAATATTCTATTTTGCTCGCCTGGAGCGCTGCTCAAAACTTGAGAGCTACGGGCCTATAGTAGATTGCCTTGTTTCAATCGACCGTGTATTGATAGCATATAGACCTTTTGGTAGTTCCCAATCACCATGGGTGCATACTACGAGTGTAGTTCACGCGCTGCACGTGCTGGCGTTTGCGAAGTAGTAGCTGTTATAAAGCAAAAGCCTAAAACAAATTTTGCCTTGCACGCGCGTTCGTCAGAGCCTTATTATGATTATTTATTTCGAATATTTTATACGGGGAAGGCCAGCGCGCGCGGAGTGTAGAATTACACTTTCAGCATTCTCCTCGATGCTTTGGCAATTTAGTAAATTACACGGTATTAATCGCTTCGTTCAACATTTCGCTGACCGGGCTGCATCTCTTAATCACCTTCTCTCCAAGAAAACACCATTCGAATGGACGAAAGATCAAGATAACTCTCTTAGATCCTGGAAGTTATGCTTGACTCATATGATTCGATTCTATGTCATTTTGACCCGCGCTCTCCCACAGAAATACATACGGACGCAAGCGGATATTAGCGGCGAGATGTTTCGGTGGCGCCCTCGTTCGGTTACCTTTCGTGACGTCATTACCTTGTGAACAACAAGTTCGATGGTGTTTGTAATGGGCATGGTGGAAGCCTGAAATCATAGCGCTCTCAAAGCAACACTACCAACACCGTCAAAATTGAAGTTCTTTCATTCCTTTTATTTCCGTCGATGAGACATCCTTTGCTGACGTCATAGTCAGCATTCGGCCAATTGTGGTGGGCCGACCACAGCGACGCTTTCGATCGCTCCCGTCGCCAATAGGGAGTATAGACCTTTCCAATGTTTACAAAATCACAGTCCAGCGTGCGATCTTCACAGCCCAGCACGTGCGTGTTCGTCGCTTCGGAAAGCGAGCAAAGCACGCGCCATACACACGAACGCTCAAAATGGCACCGGCCACAAGCTCGTTTTTGGAAAGGTCTATTCACTGGCGGCCATTGCCGTGTGTGCGACTGCTGAGCGCGTGCTCATGGCGAGCTTCCACAGTTCTTTTGCAACGTGCATTCCACACCATCAAGATTGCCGGTCTTAGCAACCTAGTAATGTGAGTTTGTTCTGAGCATGCGCTCTAAACAGCACCCACAAATATGCCGTCCAGTGAATACTCTTTATAGGGAGTATTCACTGGCGGCCATAGCTGTGTGCTCGGCTGCGGAGCGCGTGCTGAACGCGAGCTTCCACAGTTCTTTCGCCACGTGCATTCCGCACCACCAAGATTGCCGGTCTTGGCAGCCTATTAATGCGAGCTCGTTCTGAGCATGCGCTCTAAACAGTGACCTCAAATATGGCGGCCAGTGAATACTCCCTATAGGATTGGGGCAGTCCTCACCCAAATAAACAAAGTAAGGAGCAGGTCGTCGCGCACGCTAGCTGCAAACTCACTAATGGCGAATTCCACTGGTCGTTTTGGAGCGCGCTGGGATCAGTTGACCAGATCCGGAATTTACACGATCCTAACGGGGTCGCGCCGCCTACGGATCCCCAGTGGAACATGACCACTGCTCCGGGATCGGCGGATGCCTTCCCGTCATTCAACTGCCCGGGAATCCCCTATCCGCGGCCGCCGCGGTCGTTTCGAAGACGTTTTCGCAATCGCGGCGCTAAAGGCCGGTTCATACACTTGCGTTTGAGTGCGTTTGACTGTGTTGCGTCGAGAACAGAAAGCGAGTCACCGGAACATCTGTGCTTCGTATGAAGCGTGGAATCCAATTCAAGGAGTCATCTTGGCATGAGATATAAGCAGCTGGGATGTTTTGGTTTCTCGCAGCCGCAACGCAGTCAAACGCAGTCAAACGCAACTGTCTGAACCAGGCTTAACACGTGTTCGACGCACGAGTGGCAGGAATGGCTCAGGAGGTTCTATAGGAAGTATTCACTGGCGGCCATAGCTGTGTGCAAAACTGCTGAGCGCGTGCTGATGGCGAGCTTCCACAGTTCTTTTGTAACGTGCATTCCGCACCCTCAAGATTGCCGGTCTTAGCAGCCTATTAATGTGGGCTCGTTCAGAGCATGCGCTCTAGACATCACCCACAAATATGGCGCCCAGTGAATACTTCTTATACATAGGTTGCACTGACGTAATTTGGTCCTCCTTTCTGGTGGCCGAACTTCCTCGAGCGTAGCCTTTACTGTGCATATTCTACGAGCAGTACACGAGCGTCGCGAGCGAGCGGAAACGAGTGAGCACAGCTTCATTATACTTCGTTTCACTTTATCTGCGAGCGAAGCCAAAGCTAGAAGCGCGAGACCAGCGCTTTTTTCGTTTCTGCCCAGCTCGCGCGCTCGAGCAAAGCCTGAAGGCACGGAGCTTTCGTGCTCGCGCTTCCAGCTTTGCCTTAGCTCGCACATAAGGTGAAACGAAGTATAACAGCAGGTTTTGGCCACCAGAAAGGAGGAAGGATATGACGTCACGTGCAACCCATGTGGAAATTGTGCGCATTGTTCATACGCGGCGCGAAGTAGTTCTTACAAGATTTGCTTGTCGGAGGAGAAAGCGATGCTTTTAGCGTTTACAACGTGTACGTCTTGATAAGAAAACATATATCTAATCTAAAATTGACCTACATATATCCTAAGTATCAACATAAAGGGAGAAATTAGTAATGCTCCGCGAGGAGCCGGACTTGTTTTATTACGTTACAAAATTAAAAGTAGCGCTAAAGACGAGGACAAATCCTTGCACTTCTGTTTTATCTTCCTTTTATTCTTCACTAAATATCAGTTGTGAGTAAGCGCCTGTCCGTGCCTGGTTCAATCCCCACCCCTGCCCGTTTCGATCTGGATGAGCATCGTACCGGCGTGCGGTCGTGTATCACTACTGCGTGATGCACGTTAAAGACCCCAGGCTAGCGGTTGTACTGCACTGGCTAAATTGCTTATCTACAGTGGGTAACAATGTCGCCATGTTCTGGCAGACTAAACTCCTGCTGTATAAACAACTAACGACTAATTTGTTTGTTTGTCCGTGTCTGTGTCTTCTACTTGTCCTCGTCTTTAGCGCTACTTTTAAGTTTGTAGTGTATAACCAACTAGCCCGTCACATGATCCTAGTAAAATTTCTTTCTTCTGCAATGGGCCCTTTTCCGTGTTTCCCTCTGGACCCCGTTTCCTTTTACATTAATATGAATTTTCAGAGTCCTCTTCTTTCTCTTTTTTTCTTTCTTTTATTTAATTTGAGCAGGTTTTCATTTGATTTTTTTTAGTGTAAATGTTTAATTTTTAACGTACTTTTTTCCTACTTCTTAATTTTGAAGTCAAAAATAATTGTAGCTCTCTTTCGTTTTGGTTAGTCTTCTTTTTCATTTCGTATATGTCCTTGCACTTCTGCTTTATCTTCCTTTTATTCTTCACTAAATATCAGTTGTGAGTAAGCGCCTGTCCGTGTCTGTGTCTTCTACTTGTCCTCGTCTTTAGCGCTACTTTTAATTTTGTAATGTATAACCAACTAGCCCGTCACATGATCCTAGTTTTACTACGGTTCTTGAGGTGAAAACAGGTATAGCAAAGATTGCCGGTATGCCCGTAGCGCGGCAAAACCTTCTCTTCTCCTCCCTGGAAAACGAACCGGCTGTCGAGCCGAGGGGTAAAGGCCCTGTCACACTGAGGGAACAGTTGGACAACTCTGTCCGGGAACACGGGGAAGTCGTGTTGCGGCGAACCTGTCACATCGCGGCAACAACAACAGTCAGGCAACATGTTGCTGCCGCCCGGCAACCGTGTTGCCCGATTTATTGTCTGACAACCCTGTCACACCGTGCTGATGGCGAGGAGAACACGGGGAACACTCCGCCATCTTGATTGTTTACCTTCGTTCGTGTGCGGCGCGGAATCGCTGGAAATGTGACTCTACAAAGTGCTAGTGCGGTCGAAGGGCCGGGAATTACCACGGTACGACATCAACCAGTGACTGTGATTAGAAAACTTGACACGGGGAGTATTTTCCGCTCTTTATTTTATCGAAATGTTCTGCATTCGCTGACAAAGCAGATAGCCCTAACCGAGGAAACTGACATCGCTGATAAATGTTCGGGATATAGACCTTTCTAATGTTTACAACATCACAGTCCAGCGTGCGATCTTCACAGTCCAGCACGTGCGTGTTCGTGGCTTCGGAAAGCGAGGAAAGCACGCGCCATACGCATGAACACTCAAGATGGCACCGGCCACACGCTCTTTTTTGGAAAGGTCTATAGACCTTTTCTTTAACGGCGCCGCCATCTTGAGAATTGCGGTGCCGACGACGCCGTCTAGCGGCTTAGAAAAAGAAATACCGGCTAGTTCTGGCAGCACAGCTATTTCGGTAGGCAACGGTGTGGGTATGGGGGGAACTTGGCTAGACTTGGCTATGGTGGGCTGCAATAACTTGGTTGGAGCTTGTCCGGTTGAATCCAGCTGGCTACTCACAGGCCATCACCTTGCCTCCTCGAGAGAACGACGACGAAGACGGTGGGGTGTTTTGATTGAGTTTCCACAACGAAAGAATTTATTAGCCGTTTAATGTAGTCTATGCAGGTAAGCTCTCGGCATTTGATAGCTCCATCTTGAGTGGTGGCATGTAGACTTTTTTTTATAAATTTCACATACCATGGGGCTTGCAGGGATAACCTAATTGGACCACCTGCACCGGGAATTAAAATCGGTCCTCTTGTCGTAAACGAAGTGGTCGTGAGATTAAACGTGACGTTGAGTGTGATACGAATCTCTCGCGATTCAAGCTCGCAATCGACTGACTTCATAAATAAGGATTCTTGGGGAAAATGCGAAGCTCGATAACATTGCAGCCACACTCGCGCTGCAGCTTCTTGTGCTCATGGCACACTTTCTGCTATTGCTCCTATGCTTTTAAAAATTATTTATCCATCCGACGACCACGCAGTGGTAGCCAGACAACCGTAGATTTTCGTAAATTGCAGCACGGTAAAAAGGATCCTTTTCGCCCATACCTTTGCGGTTGCATACCCTGTGTCAGCGGGCAATCCAAAAATGCACCAGGTCGAGGGTACGTCAGTTTCTGGCTGGTTTGAGATTATGCGAAAAAGGGTTTCTGTCCGGTTCTTTCATGCAATTCCCATTTCTACTGTAAAATTGCGTTAGCACCGGCAGTACCCCCAAGCGTCTTTTGTAACGTGGTGTTGAGTTGAACTGACAGTGCTTCGAAACTGCGACACCGACACCATCGGCTTTCATAACAATTGGTGGAATAAATATTTTTCAGCGCTGTCTACTTGTCTACCGCCTGCTATGTGATCGCTGCATTCCCCCAAAACGTCCTGGGTATTTTTAAAACAAATCAGGTGTCTGGTGCGGCTGTTTCCAAGTTCCAAGCATTAACGTTTTCGCAATCGCGGTGCTTACACGTGTTCGACGCACGAGCGGCAGGAATGGCTCAGGAGCGTCTAGCAAAGATTGCCCGAATGCCCGTAGCGCGGCAAAACCTTCTCTTCTCTTCTCCTTCCTTGAAAACGAACCGGCTGTCGAGCCAAGGGGTAAGCAAGCGGCCATTACCAATTCTTCTGAGGCGAGATCAGGCGAGATGCCCCTCGAGAAAGGAAGTCACGTGTGTGAGCCGAGGGCTGGCCCTGCTGGCTTCCGGTTGAATCCGCCGAAATCGGGGGAGCGACTTTTCTCGAATCTATACTTCGTTTCATCTTATGTGCGAGCGAAGGCAAAGCTGGAAGCGCGAGCACGAAAGCTCCGTGCGTTCAGGCTTCGCTCGAGCGCGCGAGCTGGGGAGAAACGCAAAAAGCGCTGGTCTCGCGCTTCTAGCTTTGGCTTCGCTCGCAGATAAAGTGAAACGAAGTATAGATCGAGATCTGGAGCGGGAGCTAATCCCTAACGACCAGTGGAACACGTCCGTCTCGATCCCGATCGCCTTGTGAAATAGGCTCGCTCCAGAAACGTCGATCCCGGCGCGCTCCAAAACGACCAGTGGAATTCGCCATAAAGCAGAAATGAATTACCCCACCACAGAGAAAGAGTGACTGGCTATGATAATGACCATGACTAGGTTCAGACTGTACCTCTTAGGAGCGCCCTTTCATGCAGTCACTGACCACCACGCCCTCTTCTGGCTGACAAATATCAAGGGTACATCAGGAACGTCTGGCTAGATGGTTACTTCGTCTCCAAGAATACAATATCGAGATAGTCTACAAGGCAGGCCACGCTCACCAAGACGCTGCTCGCTGCCCTCTACAACCAACATCTAGCGATGGCGACGGTGCCACTAAGATACCTGTTGGAGCACTTTCTGCACAGATGAGCATCGCCACGGAACGACGCAATGATCCAAAACTTCAGAGTATCATCCAACTCTTGCATCATCTTTTCCAAAGTATACAGAGCAGCTAAAATGGGAAATATGTATGCAATAGTTGACCGAGTCTCATATCGTCGTAATTATAAGCCCACAGGACAACCACTGCTTCTATTGTGATCTCCCGACATTTACCCCCCGCTCTCATATACTTCGTTCCCTCCACTTTTATTCGTGATAACCTCTCGTCGTTCCGTGTGTCCTACAAAAGAATTAACACGTAGGTTTTTTTTTTTTCTTTCATCTATGCAGCTTTTTTAAATGCGATAGCATTTTTTTCGTCGGCCTCTACTGTAAATTTGTGATCAATTAAACGAAAAAGATGCGCATGCGCGGTAGAGCGATAAGTAGATAAAGTGAGAAGAAAGAACAAAATTCTGGACGTCCCCCAAAAAGAGTTGAGCCCAGAATCCCAAGAGTTCGAGCACGACGCTCAACTACTGTGCCAAGGAAGAAACTTATGAAGTGATATTATGTATGTACATTTCTCCTCTCCTTATCGCGTGCATGCGCGGGTCCGAAGGCGAATTCTTCAAAATGCTTCGCGAGAAACTGGAGCAGACCGAAAAGGAGACAGCTGTCCACAAGACAACCCGTAGAGTTATCCATTATACGGGTTGTCGCAATTCAGTCAGCTGAATATAACCTCCATAGAAGATAAGCAATCCTTTCGAATTTAGACCGAAACACCGCAGAAAAACAGTCCCGTTATTTATTTTTTTTTGTTTCTGATGAACTTTGCGAATAAATTGATGTTCTCGTATTCGATTCAACATTCGACTTTTTCACCACTATTCGGTACTCTTCGGTTCAAATTCTATTCGAGTTGAAATTTCGCTATTCGCACTGCCCTAAGGAACACCGCTGCATGTTAAGTGCAGTAGACCGTTTCCCGCGCTGGCCCGAGGTTGCACGGATGAAGTACATCACTGCACAAACAGTGGCCTGCACACGCACTGAAATGTGGATAAGTCATCGGCGTGCCTCTGACAACTCATCATTGACAAAGGACAACTGTTTGAGTCGTTGTTGTTTCACAACTTATATCGTTTTCTCAGCGTTCAGCACATTCATACGCCAACCTACTACCCAGTTTCCAACAGTATGGTGGACAGGTTTCATTGCCAGTTGGTGATGAAACCTATCGTTAGTGAATACAGTTAGGAAAGGAAATGGTTGTAATATGCCGTACGCACATCAAGGACAACGTCCTAGACGCTCTAGGGCGACCTCAAGGACGACGCCTAGGACGACCTCATGAACGACCTTAAAGGCCGACCTAAAAAAAGGTTTTCGCAAGGTAGGAAAATCCTCCTCGCCACACTTCCCCTCTCCCCCTCTTTCATTGATATCATGACCATACATATACCTTGTCATGACGGCGGAGGGAGTCCTTTTGCTGCTGCGTTTTATGGCTTGATAAGCCGGGGTAAGCTCCCGGCTGATTCAGCCCCAAGAAGCAGCAAAAGAAGGTGTCCCCCCGCCGTCAAGATAGCAGTGGGAGGGGGGGAAAAGAGAAGGATGGTGAGGAGGATTTTTCTACCTTGTGGAAAATTATTTTGTAGGTCGGGGTTTAAGGACGAAGTCTAGGGCGAGGTTGAGGACGACGTCATAGAGGACGACGTCAAGAACGACGTCTAAGATGACCTCTAATGGTGAATTCCGCTCGCAGATCTCGAGCGCTCCAAAACCGCTCCATTTGGAGCGCGCATATTCCGCTCGCAGATCTGGCTCGACTTGGTCATCTTCCGCTCGTAGATCTCTGGCAGCTACCGCCCCGTGGAGCGCCTCCAACTCCGCCGAACTTGATCTGCGGGATTTGAGAGATCTACACGGAAGTTGACAGAGCGCCACAGAGCGCGCTACGTCATTTCCCCTCCCTCGACGGTGGCGCATGCGCGACGAGGCGTTGCCGGCGACCGGCCGCGCTGGCCGCGCCGTCGACGAAGGGACGGAGTCGAGTCGGTCGAGCAGGGTTTTCTCGGATGCGTCGGTTGTTTACGCGGGATTGTGACGGCACGAACGCTTCTACCTCGTGTTGAAAGCCGAGACTGTGGAGCGTGGTAAATCGTAAGCGCTGACATCTGTGATCGTGAGAGGAAGAACGACAGGAAAGCCGGAGGCAGACGCCAGGTTAGGCCTGTTCATTCCGCAGCCAATGATTGTTTACCTTTTTACACGGCATTCGGCCGGCGTTTTCCCGTGCAATAAAGCAAGAAGAGATTAGGCAACGACCGTGCAAGTGATGGTTTGTTACCACTGTGTTTATTAAAGTCGTACCAGAAATCTGAACTCCACCGCTGGCAATCGCTGTCCGTGCCCCGCCGCTTCGACGCGGCCGAAAGGTATGTGATGGTGCCGAACGCGGACGTCTTCGTTATTTGCGACATGAGCGCCGTGGTACGTATAATTTTGCCCGGCCTGTGAAAAATGAAGCGGACGCTTCATTTTTCACGATTTGTCGGAGTCGTGCGTTTTGTAGTGTCCTGTTTGGACAGCCCTTCAGGCGTTGGTGGGCTTGTCGAGTTCGAGCAGCGGCCATTTTGAACGGCGGAGTGGGAAGCGGTGGGGAGGGGTGTGGGGGAGGTCGCTCCAAAAAGGCGAGTTTATCTTCCCCTCGTCGATTCGGAGCGGGTCCCACGGAGCGGAATTTTGCCTCCCTCGCGGATTTTGGAAAGCGCTCCGTATCTACGAGTGGAATTCACCATAATACAACCTTAAGGACAACGTTAGGACAACGCCAAGGACGACGTAAAGGACTACGTCGAGGATGGCGTAAAGGACGGTGTCTAAAACGACGTCAAGGATGACGTCCTAGAGAACGACGTCTAGGACGACCTCTAAGACCTCTAGGAAGACCTCAAGGACGACGTCGAGGACGAGGTCCTAGAGGACAACGTCAAGGACGACGTCCTAGAGGACAACGTCAAGGACGACGTCCAGGACTACCTCAAAGACGACCCATAGGACGACGTTGAGGACGACGCCAAGGTACGTCAGGTCACGTAAGCTTAGGTACCGGCGCTTACGAGCTTATGCGACCGGCGCTTACGCTTCCGCCTCCATCGCTTCAGCCACGAGCACTTCAGCCACGGGCGTTACGTGACCTTGAGCGTGGTTGGGCCTATAAAGCTTCCGTTACAAAAAATGTCACAAGATACACGAGCTCCAAAGCCGCATCGGCGTCAGAGGCTTTTGAAGAAAGCGGTTATATACTGCAAATAAATTATTATGAAGGGTAAAGCACCTCAACAAGTTCTGGCGACAGAAAGAATAAGACAAACTCCGGACAATGTTCGTTGTCCTTTGTCCGGAGTTTGTTTTATTCTTTCTGTCGCCAGTCATTGTTACCAACACGCTATTCAATTAATGTGAACAAGTTCTTGTTGGTCGCTATTCGCAACTCCAGAGGATTCGACATCACCAGCAGAAAAAAGGCATGTAGGTGAAAAGCGAGGAGGTAGTGCCTGTGCAGCGAAAACTAGCTCGACCGTATGCAAAAAGAAAATTGTCATCTATAGTGTACTCATAATCAATCGTCAAATTTCCTCCATATTGGAGGGTTCCTGTACCGGTAGTTTCGTCCGAGAGACAATGGTCCCGTCAAAGTGGGAGTCATATAACTAGAATATCATCACCTGCTGCAAGTCCAGTACGAACCCTTCACACAACGTCCTCGATAAAGATCGTTCATTGACCTGGATGGCCAAGTTCACTGTTAGAGTGGCGAGTTTCGTGACCTTGTTGTTGTCAATTCCTTTTCCAAAATTTCGCGGCAGTCTTTTTTTTTTTTAACTGAAACTTAGCAGCAGTTTACTGAGTGCACAAATAATTTGTCCTAATGTTATGAAAACCAAGTTAAATGAAGATGCCCCTCATCCACAACTGGAAGATGACATTCCACCCCCCGCCCAATATGACGGCCTTTTAATGTCATGATGATGATAGCTGGCAACACTTTTACATATGGCATATACTGCGGCCGTTAAAGCTAATTTTCGTAGCCCCCCGTCAAAAAGGTTGTTAGAGAGGCGCCGACAGAAGAAGCTCACTGGTGAATGTGCTCCCGTCCAGGCTGCCCTCCTCCATGGCCCTCCGGCGCTCGTCCAGGTAGACGTCCATGTAGTCCCGCAGCCGGGACTCGTCGAGGCTGCGCTCGTGCTCGGCCACCAGTTTGTCCAGCAGCGCGTGAAAGTCCCGCTTGATGCGCTGCAGCTCCGAGAAGCCCACACTCAGCTCAATCGGAGTCGCACTGCACAAAACACGCCAAACTTAAGGCCTCTACGCACATTTGTGTTTGAGAGAATGTGTGTGCCTTTGACTGCATTGCGTCGAGAAACGAAAGAGAGTAACCTGCAAATCGGTGCGTCGTACGAAGCGTAGAATCGAATTCAAGGAATAGCTTGGCACGCAACATAAGAAGCAAGGATGTCCTGGTTTCTCGCAGCCGCAACACAGTCAAACACACTCAAACGCTCTAAAACGTTACTGTGCTTAGGTGCCTTTACAGGGATGCAACGGCGCCGATGGAGTGTCGTTATCCAAGGTGTCTGAACGATCTTCTAAAACTCGTAATAGAGATAACGTATAATTTGCTTTTAAAAACAAAGGTTTTCACGGGGAGCTTTCGTATATCGTTTTTTTTCCGTCCTGCAACGCTCGCCGCAACTAAAGTCACTGGATCTTGGGGAAGTAGCGCCATTGCCTTCCCTACCTGCAAGCCAGACACAAACGGATACTAACTTACGGACGACCCACAACTAGCAAGGCGATTGGCTAATCGGTCTACGTTGCCATGGAAATCGACATCTTGGTCCATTTAAATCTTCGAAGCTTCCAGAGGGTCGTTCTAAACCAGTCGCGCCAAGATTACCATGGAGCATCATCGTACTGGAGGCGTTCCTCGCCAATATAAGAGTCTTTGGCACTCTGTATTCAATCAACTTATTATTCATGGCCATCTCCATGGATCTCTTACAATTATATTGTTCTTCTTGAGTATTTCAATACAGTAAACTTATTTTTCAGTGCCTCCAAGCACCGACACAGCATCTGGTGGTGGTACGAAGGTGTACGCTTGTTTCGCCGGTGTGTGGTTAGCAAAATCTCGGTATACAAATAAACACTCCATGAAGCTACGCGTCACCAGCGAATCTAGATCTGCTCACCAAGAACGGAGGAGTCAAGGAGAAATTGCTCATTTCACGGACCAAGATGGCACCACACGCGGAGCTTGGCGTTACTTTACCAGGATCCAGTGACTAGCCGCAACCAGCCATGAGATCCGGAACACTTCAGGTAATGCCAGTGGCTTGTATGCGCACTGTGCGTCTTCATTTCGAACAGCGTAGCGGAAGGGGAGCCATGGCCTACGAAAATGTCCCGCTTTCTCTCTGCTTTGCTTCACCTTACGGTGGACCCCAACAGATGCTACTAATCGGGAATTTCAGTAAACCGTACGCTGCGGAGAGTGGGCCCAGCGGGCGCCTGCTCAATTCATGCTTCAAAGTGGCGGCACGAGCTCCCGCTAGCCAAGCGTAGCTCAACAATAGTCTACTAAAAGTCTCTAGTGTCACTGCCGTACCTGCCTGCAAGGCATTGACGCTGTCTGTCAAAACAGTGTTGTTGCCTTGCCTGCCTGCTAACAGGACACAAACATATACTAGCATACAAACAACCAAAAGCTGCTAGGCGTTTTTTTTTCCCACGGCAATCGTTATTTCGGTTCTTTCAAATCTTCGAAGGGGTCGCTCGGAACCAGTCGCGCCAAGGTCGCTATGGAGCGTTATTGTAGTAGAAGCGTTACTCGAAAAAAAATGGTCGCGGTGTATTTAATTAACATATCAACCATGCCTATCTCCTCAGATCTCTCACAGTGATATTACTCTTCTTGCGTATATTGAGAAAATAAAACTATGTTTCAATGCCGCCAAGCGTCTCTACCGCCAAGCACCGATGACGCATGTGGTGGCGGTGCGAAGGTGTGGGAGTGTTTCCCCGGTCTGTGGGTAACAAATCTCGGTATACAATGTCTTTAGAAAGCTACCTGTTACCGATAATTATGATCCGCGTACCAGGAATTGAGAGGTCATGAAGAGACTGCGCATTCCATATGACAAAATGAGCACCAGATAACGGGGAGCTTGGCGCTACTTTGCCAGGATCCAGTGAATTTCGATTCTACGAGCCACCGGAACCCATCCCATGGCATGTGAGTGTCAGGTGACTTTGGAGAGTGTCACGTGATACATTGACAGACTGGCTGGGCGCGTATGTCGTCTGGTGCATCGCCAGCTGAAATGAGAGGGAAGCAGAGCCCCGTGCCTCTTGAGTAGTGACCGCAGTTCGGTGCGACGCACCATGTCCAGAGGTTGGGCAGAGTTGCGTGGAGGAACGGCGTGGCCCCGTTCACCAGGCGGATGAGCCGCGCCAGGTCTCCCTGGTCGTCGCTCGAAGGGACGTCGAAGAGCAGGCTAGCCAGCACAGAGACCACGGCCTCGTTCAGCAGGGGCTCCGGATTCAGGGCCTTACCCGCAGCGCCTTCCAGGCGAGCCACGAGTCGGTCGGCCGCCTCATGTACCCGGTCCTGGACGCTGAGCTTGCCGAAGCAGAAGTCCCGCAGGGTGTGCAGCACGAAGCGCCGGTGCTCGGTCCAGTGCTGGCCCTCGCACTCGGAGATGCCTGCATGCAGCACACGCGCTCTTGCAAACTGCCCGTGTTCTCAGACACACACTAATACCCTCACTCACGAACACTAAAAAGTATCCAAAACAAACCTTTTTTTTTTTTTTAATCAGCGAATTCGTGCGCGTTGATGGGCACGCCCAGAGTCGAGGTCGCAGAAGAGTGGTACTCTAGTTGATGACAGGTTTAGAGATCAGGTTAAGAGCTAGCAGGGCGGACGCTGATGAGTTGTGATGATAATGCAATTAATGCAAAGATGCAAGTGAGCTGGACACGAATGACGGTAATAATCCCTGGAGAAGGGGAATAAGGAGGACAAAGGACAAACACAAATCTCCAAACGCAGCTAGGTGACTGGCGCGCGACCGAAAGAATCCGCCTGGTCCGGGTATCGAACCCGGGACCTCTCAATTTCTAGTGGAGCGCTCTACCAACTGAGCTAACCAGGGGTTAGACGTCAGCAGAAAAAACTGGGTTTATCAGCTGCCACCAGTCTAACACCAACAACGGTGAACGGCCACCATTTAAGGTTACGATGATAACGCCATTAATACAAAGGTGCAAGCGAGCAGGACAAGAATGACAATAATAATCCCTGGAGAAGGAAAGCAAGGAACACAAAGGACAAACACAAATTTCTAAACACAGATAGGTGACTGGTTTTGTGCGCACCAGTCACCTGGCTGTGTTTGGAGGTTTGTGTTTGTCCTTTGTTTCCCTTGTTCCCCTTGTCCAGGGATTATTATAGTCATCGCTGGTAAGTTGGTCGCCTCTTCTCCAGCATTTTTTCTGCTGAAGTGGAAAGGTGGAAGGAGCTTCTCCTGAACTCTGAACATGTCACCAGCTATAGGCTCTACTGATGAGCAGCGGGAAATAGACAGACTATACATTTAGAGATCAGAACCAATACGGCAGTCACCCCTGCCCTGAAGGCGAAGATGGCGTCGGTGAGGAACCCCAGTCATACTCTTGCGGCCCCGGAGTAAGACGGCGCGTGAAAGATGTGCGGGACCTAACGGACGACAACCACCCGGCACATCGTCTGGGAATGTCCAGCGCTCGCCCCCGACAGGGGCATGGCGCTGGGCGGCCTCGACTGGCAAATCACACCTAGCCCTTAAGAAAAATGGGTCAACCCCTGTGGACCGGACCAAGATCAAAAAGCTGCTCTCTAATAGCTCCTGGGCTATACCGGAAGAATAGAAGACAATTGAGATTCCTTCTAACCCTCCTAGAGCTCTGCAAGGGCCGGGTTGCGCCGGGTAGTGCGCATTTTTTTCGGGCTTGGGCCGGTCCGTACCAGGCCTCGACCGAGTCCGAAGCCGCAGCAGTTATTTTTTCCTTTGTTTAGCGGATGGGGTGCACCGATATTTTCACTACTTCGGAATAAGGAACAGAGGCACGCCTCGGCTTCTAGCCGCATAAAAATGTGCTTTACATCTCACAGTCGAGGCGGCTCCAGCCGAGCCGGGCCAGGGCCGGGCTTGACCAGGTAGGCATCCCCTCGGGCCGGGCCGGGGTCGGGCAAGACTGAAAGTCCGAGGGCCCTGCCGAGTCCGACCCATAAAGCAGGCCCGTGCAGTGCTCCTAACCCTCCACTTCCCTTCCCACATCTCCGCACATGACCTCGAGTCAAAGTCGGATGCGAAATGATCACGCTTACCCTCCCTTTCTGTCGTAAAAAAGTGCGACATGAAAGGGATCACTAAGCGCAGGAGGAGAAAGTTTGGAGACACAAAAATTCATTTCATATCTGAGAAAAATCGTTGCTTCTGGGATTGTTGACACGTGCTCTGTCGGAGATAAATAAAAAAACAAAAAACAAATCTTTATGAATCAGAGCAAGAGTGAAGTTGAAGAATGCGGGGCCGTGGCAAGCTTTCACTAGGGAGCCTTCATGTGCGCTCTGCTAGGGTGATGCCACCCTTTGTAATACCACTCGCCGACAGACCAGCAGCCATCTTGGTTCTCGGCGATGATCCGTGGGGCTTATAACCCTCCCGGAAACAAGCACCTTATCTCACAAGTTCGGAGCAGCGTTGTGGAACCCACGGAGGGAGGATTAGCATTTTCCCCCTCGGATGGGAGGACCGATGGACACAAAATTCACTTTCCGGCGTACGGGGAAACAATGAGAGGAACAAAATGGCGGTGGAAGAGGGTGTGGGAAAGGGAAACAGGCAGTTGGCATCACTCTATGCGAAGCGCACATGAAGGCGCCCTAGCTTTCACATGACGTTTTCCCGCCCGTTATGCCGAGGCCTACGCCGGCCATGCTGCTTGTTGCTCGTTTAAATTTGCAAAAAAAAAAAGTTTTTATAGACGCGCCGCTGTTTTAAAACAGGTACTAAACATTTTGATGGCCCAGCTTTCTAAGTATAGGCTCCACCGAAAATTAAGATTCCCGCACACCCAAAAACAAATTCAAAATCAAATTCTTACTTTAAAGCGACAATTTAAAGCTCGACGCTATTTTTTGCACCAGGTTCAAATTGAATTTTACAGCCAGTGTCAAGACCGACCGCTTGTAACCACAGCTTTTTCAGAGTGCCAGCCTATTTATCACTGTGTCCCGTTTCTTAAGACAGAAGTTGAGAGCACACGCTAAACCATTTTTTATACTTGCAGGACTCGGACTTGTCTCTGAGAGACACTGGTAAAATTTGCGTCCAACAAACGTCATGTAAGTTTG